>CAUYON010208855.1:0-31117 GCA_963573935.1 Arctocebus calabarensis | reverse complement strand
TCAATATCTTTGGTCATTTTCTCTTTGAACTCGTTCAGTTCTTGAGACATCTTTTGGGTCATCTTTTGGATTACTGCTTGAAATTCTAATTCCATCTTTTCCTCCATTGCGCTGATCTTAGTTGCTATCCAGACTCTGAATTCAACTTCTGATATCTCAACCATTTGCTTATGCAAGGGATCTTGTGCTTCATCTACCTTGTCATTCCTTGGGGGAGTTGATCTACTCTGGTTATTCATATTGCCAGAGTTTTTCTGTTGATTCCGCCTCATGTTTATTTTTCAGTATTGCCTATGACCGTCCTCAGAGTTGGGGAGGTGTCTCTCCCAGATCAGACCCTGGCAGAATCACTCGGTTGTCACTGGATCTTTATAGGGAGTGACCCTGTGTTTCTAATGATTTCTCAAAACTTGCAGGGTGGAGAGCTTAAATTCTCCTCAGCCTGCTTAGAAGACACTTTAAATTGCTACCTTGCGCTAAGCAGAAGCTCTCCCAGGAAAGCGCTGTGGCTGGGATCACTCCTTAAGTGGCTATCCACTTACCCAGTGTGCCAAAACCGGTCTCACCCTATGCCCCTGAGAGCTAAGGCTGTGAGGCGTCTCAGTCCCCGCCTTTAGGCTGCTCAATCACTAGATTACTCACTCACTCCCGATGCCTGTTATGTGACCCTGATGGTGGAGCTTGCCAGGGCAGTTCTCTCACAATGGCTCCATACAACCCACCACCAAACACTGGCAGCTCTGTCCGGCTCGGTGGCCCAGTCTGGGGCCCCAGACAACACTCAAAAACCCCTGCACTCCTGCCCAAGTTCTCCCAAGGCAGTTCAACCGAGTGCCAAGTCCAGAAGAAACCCAAACAGCTCACAGGCAAGGCCTTTCCAGCCTGCAGTCACACTGTTGCCCCACCCACAGACGCCAACAGGATCAGACCAAACGAACAGACGCAACCACTTGCCCAATCTCCGCCGCTTTTGCCTTCCTCAGGGTGTCCAGAAGCCTCACGCTGTCTCCCTGTGTCCCCAAAGGGAAGTTTCTGGACCAGAAGTTTACCTTTTTAAATACATTTTTCAACTCAAACTCCTAGGCTCAAGTGATCCTCTTCCTTCAGCCTCCTGAGTAGGTGGGACTACCGAGAAAGATTTTACAAATCTAACATTTGACTCCAAAACTGTCAGGCGATATGCTTCTTCTTTCCTACTAATTCCATATATCTCCCACAAACATATACATCTATCCTATGTTTTTGTGTGGAAGGGAGACTGAAGGGAAAGATAGAAGCAAAAGGAAAAGCAATCATTAATCAATTCTATGCGCAATGCAAAGTGAAACTGAGATGCATGCATACATGGTAACTAGAACGTCCAAATAATTTATTTTTCAACCTAAAAATAATGTGTTTTTAGAATACATTTTTAGAGTGCTACTAACAACTATGCTAGAGAAACAGGCATAAAGCAATACTTTTCTTGGATAATCCTGTAGATATGGCTACTTAGATTATATAGTATTCAATTGAGAAAATTAACGAGTTAAGTTCTTAAACATGTCCCTACATAAAAGGGTTTTCATATTATAATAAAGTAGACACATTTTATATACACTACAGTACTGTTTTGTGCAGGAAATGATTCAATATATGTAAGTTTATCTAAAAGTATCTTATAATTAAAACTTGAAAACCTCAGTACAAAACATACATAACAACAGACTATTCTACATGATAGAAAGTGTTTTCTTAATACCAGATAATAAATTTCATAGTACCAACAGGCCAAATCTAAATTTGTATCTGAAAAATGATAAGAAAAATGTTAGAAGAATGTCAGAAACTTTAGGAAACTTTGAAATTCTAATAGGAACAAATCAGAGTTTGGCAATGCTAGGAGCATGTCTTAACCTGAATAAATACCACTAATGCCTCAGAATTTGAAATTTACCAAGAATAAATAGTAGGGGTTAAAAAAAAAAAATGGCTGTCAAAAGAGCTCAGCAGGCACAACTACTAAGCAATCCATTCTTTTTCTTTTCTGCCTTCATGTGAAAATATTTTTGGCTAATAAAAGTAAATATATTTTATTTCCAGTTGGAACAAAAAAGGATTGAAAGAGAGTGTTTTTTATTTGTTTATTTGAGACATAGTCTCACTATGTCGCCATCAGCAGAGTGCCATGGCATCACAGCTCACAGCAACCTCAAACTCTCGGGCTTAAGTAATTCTCTTGTCTCAGCTTACCAAATAGCTGTAACTACAGATGGCTGCCACAAAGCCTGGCTACTTTTTGTTGTGGCTGTCATTATTGTTTAGCTGGCCTGGGCCGGGTTTGAACCCGTCAGCCTTAGTGTTAGCTTTTATAGAAAAAAGCTGATTGGCACTGTAACCACTGTGCTACTAGTGCCAAGCCTAAAACAGGCTGTTTTATATGGCAAGTTTATTTATAGGGAGGTGTTTGAATTAATCACCTTTACCTCCAGATTCTTCTTCTGGAAAAAACATAAAATTGCTCATTTCCATATCTTATGCTTTTAAGATGGTATAAAAGATTAATAGAATGGTTCCAAGTATATTATCTTCTTTTTATACTCAATGACCAATAATTTTATGTTTAATTAACCTAAATGATTGAAGAGTAAATAAATAGGACATAAACACTAAATAACCAAAGTAAAAATATTATATAAAAGTTCTTAGGTGGAGCTATGTGTTTTATGACTACAAACATTTTGACATCACTGTTGAATAAAATGCTACCCTTTCCTATCTTTCTTTTCTTTTTTTTTATTGTCTTTATTATTAAATCATAGCTGTGTACAATAGTGCAATCAAGGGGTATAATGTACTGGTTTCATATACAATCTGAACTATTTTCATCAAACTGATTAACATAGCCTCCCTGGCATTTTCTCAGTTATTATATGAAGACATTTGTATTCTGCATTTAGTAAGGTTCGCCTGTACCCTTCTAAGATGCGCCGTAGGTGTGGCCCCACCAATTACCCTCCCTCCACCCCAACCTCACCCCTCCCCTCTCCTCCCTTGCCCCTTTCCCCATATTCTATCTTTTATTTTCATTGATGCTTTAGTTTGAAAGTCTATCACTTCCCAAACTCATGTTGAAATTTAATTGCCATTGTAATAGTATTAAGAGATGGGTTCTTTGGCTCGGCGCCTATGGCGCAATGGGCTAAGGCGCCAGCCACGTACATCTGAGCTGGCGGGTTCGAATCCAGCCCGGGCCCGCCAAACAACAATGACGGCTTTAATCAAAAAATGGCCGGGCATTGTGGCGGGCGCCTGTGGTCCCAGCTGCTTGGGAGGCAGAGGCAGAAGAATCGCTTGAGCCCAGGAATTGGAGGTTGCTGTGAGCTGTGATGCTACAGCACTCTATCCAGGGTGACAGCTTGAGGCTCTGTCTCAAAAAAAAAAAAAAAAAAAAGAGATGGGTTCTTTAAGAGGTGATTAGACCATGAAGGTGGGATTGGTGTCATTATAAAAGAGTGAGTTCAGTCCCCCTTTGTTCTCTCTCTGGTCCTCTTACCTTCTGACATGTGATAATGGAGAAGACCCTTGAGAGATACCAGCACCTTTGTACTAGAGTTCCCTGCCTCCATAACTGTCAGCCAGTGAAATCCTATTTATTATAAATCATGTCTAGAAACTCCAAAGATTTGACCAAGAGACTCCTCAAAATGATAAATAAATTCAGCAAAATCTCAGGTTATAAAATCAATGTACACAAATCAGTAGCTTTCATATATTCCAACAATAGTCAATCTGAGAATCAAATTAAAAAATGCAATTTCACAGTAGCAACAAAGAAAATAAAATACTTAGTAATACATTTAATTAAGGGAGTTAAAGACCTCTACAGGGAGAACTATGTAACACTGAGGAAAGAAATTGCAGAGGAAGCAAAAAGATGGAAAAATGATCATGCTTATGAATCAGCAGAATCAACATATTTAGTATGGCTGTACTACCCAGAGTGATCTAAAGATTCAACACAAACCCATTAAAATGCCAATGTCATGTTTGCAGATCTAGAAAAAAAGAGTTTTGCATTTTGTATGGAAGCAGAAAAGACTCTGGATAGCCAATGTGTAGAGGATGCCAACAGCCAGATGACCTCTGAGCAAGATGATTTGCAGCTGGGGGGCAGACCCTTGGGCAATTCGTCCGCAGGTGTTACTTGCGGAGAAAGAGCCTGAGCCCATCATGGTTCTTAGGCATGTAGTCATTGTCTAATACTTCCCTCACCTGTCTTGTACTGTCTCAATAAAAGGCTACTGCAGAGGCTGCTCTGGGCTACCCTGCAATGAGGGTGAGCCTGCCTCCTGCAAGTTTATACTTCTAATACACCTCATGCCTGGTTCCTGGAGACCAGGGCCATAGGGGCTGTGACACCATTGTGTCTTATATTGTAAGAATAAATCAGGAGGCATCACTTTTCCAGACTTCAAGCTATACCGCAAAGCTATAGTAACCAAAACAACATGGTCTTGGTACAAAAACAGAAACACAGAACTAAGGATCAGAACAGACAACCCAGATATGAAATGATTCTCACATTGCCATCTGATCTTTGACAAAGTAGACAAAAGCATACACAGAGGAAAAGAATCCCTATTCAATAAACGGTGCTTGGAAAATAGTCATTATACATGTAAAAGACTAAAATAGGATCCAATCTCTTATCATTCACAAAAGTTAATTCACAATGGATAGAAGACTTAAACCTAATGCATTACCAGAGTGTCCCTATTCACCCTCTACTACACATTGGAAGAGTAAGAGTTGTCTTGGGCCACATGTTAAATACATAAACAGTAATAAAAGGTGATTTAAGGAAAAAAAAAAGGTCTGTATGTACTTTTCATGATATCCAACACCACAAATAAGCAAAAAAAAAGTCCTCACAAAATCAGGATGTGGCCCATGGGCCACAGGCTGGACACTTCTGAAATAAATTATAAGCATTCTAGAAATGCTGGGAAAACTCTTACAGGTATTGACCTAGGGAAAGAATTTATGAAGACGACCCCCAAACAATCACAATCACAGCAAGTGCAAAAATAAACAAATGAGACATAATTGAATTAAAAAGTTTCTGCACAACTAGGGACACAATCAACAGAGTAAAGAGAAAACCTACAGAATGAGAGAAAATATTTGCATGCAATATATCCAATAATGGGCTGATAACCAGAATTACAAAGAACTCAAGCAAATCAGCAAGAAAAAAATCAACCCCATTAAAAAGTAGGCAAAAGACATCAACAGAAACTTCTCCAATGAAGACAATCTTATGGCCAACACATACACGAAAAAATGTTTGACATCTCTACTCGTCAGGGAAATGCAAATCAAAACCTGCAGTGACATATTACCTAACTCTGGTGAGAATGGCTCTTATCAAAGTCTCAAAACAACAAGAACTAACACAGATGTGAAGAGAAAGGAACACTTATACACTGTTGGTGGGACTCTGAACTAGGATAGCCTCTGTGGAAGAGGAATATGGAGATCCCTCAAAGAACTAAAAGTAGACCTACCATTTGATCCAGCAATCCCACTACTAGATATTTACCCAAAGGAAAAAAAGACATTTTATAAAAAGATACTTGCACTCCAATAATTCAGCATAATTGCAGCATAATTCACAACTTCAAATATGTGGAAACAATCCAAGTACCCATGAGTGAATACATGAGTGAATTAATAAAATGTGTTATGTATACCATGGAGTACTACTTGGCCATAAAAAAGATGATCTATTATCTTTTGCAACAAACTAGATGGGACTGGAGAACATTCTTCTAAGTGAAGGATGATAAAAAATGTAAAAACAAACACCACAGGTACTCAATACTAAATTAGAACTAGCCAATTACCACTTACGTGCACATATGGAAGAGAAACTAAACTCAGTGCACATCAAGTAGGTGAGAGAGGGAGAGGGGTTAGGTAAACTGACACCTGACAGATACAATACATACATTCAGGGTGAAGGGGATACTTAATAATTTTGATTTAAAATGTACAAAAGCAAATATGTAACCAAAACATGGGTACCCCTATAATATGTATTCTGAAATTAAAAAAAAAAGTAAAGAAAGAAGAAATCAAAACAAACAAAAAATTATCTCCGGTATTCTGTTATAGCAGGACAAAATAGACTAAAACAGTTGCTACTTGAAGGATATATATTTTTTTCATTTTCTAGATGTGAAAACTTAGGCTCAAAGTAGGTAAGTATCTAATCCAAATCATGAGAAAAAAATTATAAAAAACTCTAAGCATCAAAATACTCATTTAAAATCCACTAACGTCTTCAAATTTACAAAGTAGCTGATGGAATAAAAGATAATATATCAAAATGAAACTCAGTGAATATGGTAGATGGTAACTACGCTTGGTCCTTATCAAATCCATTATAAACCTTTGTGTAGATTTTCATCTAAACTAATAGCCACCAGATTTCTAGAAAGCAATACCAGTTCACTCTTTCATTCAATAAATATACAGTATAATCTACATAGCTGACCATCTTCCTACATTGACCATCTCTTTAAGTTGACCTAATTTTCATAAAGCAAACATGCACCACATGTACCTATCAGTATAGTAGGCCTAGTTTCTTAAGTTGACCACCTTCATATGTTGACCAGTTTGTTACAGTCCCTTGGGTAGTCAACTTACAGAGGTTCTATTGCATATTGAGCCCTTACTATGTACCAGGCACTGGTATGTGGAAATCCAGCACTGAACAATAGAACAAAATTTCTATTCTCCTAGAAATTATATTCTAGTAGGAAAGAAGTCAAAAGTAAATAAATAGTATATGAGCAGGCCATAGTGCTTTGAAGAAAAGCAAAGCAGAGAAGGGACTAGTGAACAGAGATGGGGGAAGAAAAATTTCACAATTTAAAATAAAGTGGTTAGAAAAGACCATGTGGAACAGTGACATTTGAAGACTTGATGAAAGTAAGGAAAATGGGGTTGTAGGGTATAATATCAGAGTGCACAGTGAAGTAGTGGGATCTGTAATATTTGTGAGATGTTAAGAGATCATACATCCAAAAAGATTTGCTGTTGAATAAGGTATGGACTGAGGAAAAAAAAGGAAAAGGTTGAAGATGATGTCAGGTTTTTGTTCTGAGCAAGCATAAGCATAATAGTCTTTAAGAGGATGAGCAGGAACTAACAAAGGGAATGAACAGGTACAGCTAGTGAGGAAGAGAGAAACTTTACAGTATAGTACTCTGGCAGCCAGTTAAAGGATGTGTTTCCAAGAGTAGGGAGTAGTCAACTCCTGGTAGGTCAAGCAAGATGAGACCTGAGAATGTGACCACTGAATTCTGGCAACAGGCAGGTCTTGGGGGCTTTGGTAAAAATATCTTTGTTAGAGTGGTCTTGGAGGGGGTGCTTGAAAGTGAATTTTCAAAAATGGGAATAAAGTACAAAAAACTCTGTAGGAATTTGGTTATGAAGGAGAGCAAAGCAATAGGGTTGTGTTAGAGAGAGAAGTGGTGACAAGAAAGGCTTCTTGAAGATGGGGAAAATTACATGTTTCTATATAGTTGGAACTATCTGGTAGCAAGGGGAAAAATGACAGTAGAGGAGACACAGAAGAGGATTGCTAGTGTTATATCCCTGAGCAGGACAGAGGGGGAAGACTCTCATCAGAAGAGTCTGCCCTCGAGTATGGGTTGGGGTCTGCAAACTTTTTTAAAAGACTAAGTTTCTCTCTGCATGATTATCTGAAAAATTAGTTTTGATAAGAAACCTTTCAATTTTCATACTGCTGGATAGTTAAATAGCAGCAAGCGTTGAATTGTAGAGTCAGATGTATCTAGTTTTACCAATAAAATGTTTGCAGTAATCATAGCCAAAGTATACCTTTTCTGTGTCTTAGTCTCCTCATTTGTAAAATGCAGATATTAATACCTACAACCACATACAACACCCTGTTTAATTTTCTCTACAGCGTATGCTGTAAGTTTGAGGCACAGTAGATATTCAGGAAACAGTAGGTATTGTTCGTATGCCATTTAAATAGGAAAAATTAAATTAAAATATGAAAGTACTCACATACAGGATGATAATTATAGCAGTGTTTCCCCAAAATTTTTATTGCACAAAACAAAAAGGATTAAGTTTGTCAGAGCACTGTGGGGAACACAGAGATGACTGATGAAGGGCTGAGGGGAATCCTATCTGGCGTAGAGCAAAAAAACATCTCTAGTAGTAAACTATGTGAGCTTAGGCAAGTACTTTTGGGCTGGGTCAGAGCTGACACATCTGTAAAAGATCAAGAATTAATTGTTACTGTCCTTTCTAAATCTTTTCTGCAACTGCAGTTAATGGCCATGCCTTATTACCCATCACTCCAAGACAAATGAAGAAAAGGTGAAGTCATTCTTGATATATTCACTCCCTGTCAATCACTAGGTTTTGCCAATTTTACCATCTGAACATTCTTTAAATTCACCTATGATTTTCTCTTTCCACTTCTCATCTTCACCTAAAGTTTTGCAATAGACTCCTAACTAATCTCCCTGCCTCTTCAACTACAATCCACTCCACACTGCAGCCACAGTTAAAAAAAAAATCAGTAAATCACATCACTCTCTTGTTAAACCTTCAAAAATTCTCTACTGACAACAGGGCCCTTAAAAATTTGGCCCAATCATACTTTTCCAGCCTCTCCACCACTCAATAAACTATACAATAGAGTGAACACATGTGGTAAACAACACAGGTATAAAGACTATATTATAGTTAATAATAAAAGACAGCTGATAATAAAAATTCATTTATAATTATTTGAGAAGATACTGAAAAAGTTATCTGCAAAGCCATATACTATCAGAATAATCTAACTAAAAAGACAAAGTATAATATTCTGAAGTTTTCCATAAAAAACGTAAAATGCTATTCAGATATAAGTATAGGACAAGCTAGACAGTAAGATAGGAACAAAAGAGGTCTGTTTGCTTACACACTAATGAGGACATATACTTTTTTTTTTTGTTTTTGAGACAGAGCCTCAAGCTGTCACCCTGGATAGAGTGCTGTGGCATCACAGCTCACAGCAACCTCCAATTCCTGGGCTCAAGCAAGTCTCTTGCCTCTGCCTCCCAAGTAGCTGGGACTACAGGTGCCCACCACAATGCCTGGCTGTTTTTTTTGGTTGCAGCCGTCATTGTTGTTTGGCGGGCCTGGGCTGGATTTGAACCTGCCAGCTCAGGTGTACGTGGTTGGCGCCTTAGCCTGTTGAGCCACAGGCGCTGAGCCAGGGATAGATACTTTTAAAATGATGAATGGAACCTTTGTATACTAGTTCCAATTTATCTATTGTAATGCCTTACATATACTCAGCTAACCTTTGTAAATAAACTTAGATTCAAGATTCAAAGTTAGTTATTATCACTCCAAGGGTTCACAGAATTTTCAAGTTTATATTAGTAGAGTTCCTTCTTGAGTACTTTTGGAAGATAATAAATTGTGGTCAAGATGATTTTTACTGATATGGTGGGAAAATAAAATCACAAAAATAATACTAATTGTTATACTAAAAGCATTTTTTTCAATCTCCTTTTCTCTACTGCCTACCCCTTTTCAAACAATTGTAAAGCTATCCGAATTCAGATTCTGTAAAGCAGCATGAGTATGAGGGAAGCATTTACCTCATTGTTTTTACAGGAACACTCAGAATATTTCTGTTTACATTACTCTCACTTCCTTCAATCAAGATACTTTATTACCTAGAAAACCTTAAATAATCAATTGAATTTATCTCCATTTTCTCAAAAAATTAATTAAGAAACAAATAGCCATTTTATGCAGACATTTAGACAGAAACAAAAGGCATACAGACCCACTATGTCTATGTTATGTCATTTAAGAGAAGAAATTAAATGCTATGGAGATAATAATTTAAGAATAACTTTATGTCCTCTAATAGTATCTTACGATAATGATAAATAATTCCATAATGCTATCAGCTGACTTTTTTTTTTTTTTTTTTGAGACAGAGCCTCAAGCTGTCACCCTGGATAGAGTGCTGTGGCATTACAGCTCACAGCAACCTCCAATTCCTGGGCTCGAGTGAGTCTCTTGCCTCTGCCTCCCAAGTAGCTGGGACACCAGGCACCCGCCACAACGCCTGGCCATTTTTTGGTTGCAGCCATCATTGTTGTTTGGCGGGCCCAGGCTGGATTCGAACTCGCTAGCTCAGGAGTACGTTGCTGGCGCCTTAGCCCATTGAGCCACAGGCGCTGAGCCTCAGGTGACTTTTATATAATGCTCATTTTACTTAAATTGTCAACATAATAGATAAACAAAATTTCTTTAAGGATTCCAGGCAGGCATAAAGTATCAAAATAAATACATTTATATATAACACATGTATATAATATAATTTATGACATACTTTAAAATTTTTAAATATATATGTATTTTCTTATAAATATATATATAATTTATAATATACTTTCCACGAATATTATCTCATTGATACCTCACAGACTGCCCTATGAAGTATTATTATAAGTTTATGTTTAAAAGGAAGAAACTAAATGTCAGAGATAATAAGTAACTTATCTCCCAGCTAATAGATGGTAGAGCCAGGATTTGACTTTTTTGATGCAAATTTCTTTCATAATATACTCCTATTCGTGGAATGTCTTATTTCCAAATGTGTTTAAGAGGCGCCTTAATGTCAGTCACATAACACATACTATAGAGGAATTTCTTTATATAATAAACCACCACCGGAACGGTTTCATTCATTATTTCCAAACTGACACTTTAAAGTAGCTAGAAATTGTCTCGGCGCCTGTGGCTCAACGGGCTAAGGCGTCAGCCACGTACACCTGAGCTGGCAAGTTTGAATCCAGCCCGGGCCCTCCAAACAACAATGATGGCTGCAACCAAAAAATGGTCGGGCGTTGTGGCAGGCGCCTGTAGTCCCAGCTACTTGGGAGGCAGAGGCAAGAGACTCGCTTGAGCACAGGAATTGGAGGTTGCTGTGAGCTGTGATGCCATAGTACTCTATCCAAGGCGACAGCTTGAGGCTCTGTCTCAAAAATAAATAAATAAATGAAAATAAAGTAGCTAGAAACTATAGAAAATGATAAGAAGCTTAACTCACAGATCAGGCAAAGCAAACATATGTATTATAATTCCAACTAGAGTATTTTTGATACATTCAAATACCCAAGTTCTCTCTTTGGTTATTTCTGCCTTTTTTTGTTTGTTTGTTTGTAGTTTTTGGCCAGGGCCAGGTTTGAACCTGCTACCTCTGGCATATTAGGCTGGTGCCCTACTCCTTTGAGCTACAGGTGCTGCCCAGTTATTTCTGCTTTTTCTTAAGTCTTCACCTCTTATACCCTCATTGTTGTCTCTCGGTTCCTTAATTTTACAAACTATTAGAATGACTTGACAGAAACCAATACTGGAAGGTATGAATTTCATCTGTCCTTCCCTTATTAAAGAAGATATAGAAAGTACTCTCTTACTATCCTCCAATGTACAGGAAGCAAACTAAAGGCAAACTTAACCTTTCTCATCTTAACCATTTCCTTTTTTTTCTAAAAATGTTAGTTGGAGGAGAGGTGAGGAGAATAAGTATAAATACACAAGTCTCAGGCTTTCATCCATTTTAACTCATTGTGACAGCACACCAAGTAGTTAACACAATGATACAAAGTCCAAAGCAAAAGATTAATTAACCAAGATGTAAAAATCCTTAAATGTGGGGCAGCATCTGTGGCTCAGTGGGTAGGGGGCCGGCCCCATATACCAAGGGTGGTAGGTTCAAATCCAGCCCCGGCCAAACTGCAACAAAAAAATAGCCAGGCATTGTGGCGCCTGTAGTCCCAGCTACTCGGGAGGCTGAGACAGGTGAATCGCCTGAGCACAGAAGTTGGAGGTTGCTGTGAGCTGTGTGACGCCACAACACTCTACCGAGGGCGATAAAGTGAGACTGTCTCTACCACAAAAAATCCTTAAATGTGTGAACTTGTTTTGTACTTCATGTTTATAAAATCCTTTCCTTAACCATTTTAAGTTCTAAGTTTTGTTTTTCCTTTTTTTTTTTTGAGACAATAGTCTTATTATGTTGCCCTTGGTAGAGTGCTGTAGCGTCACAGCTCATAGCAACCACAAACTCTTGGGCTGAAGCGATTCTCTTGCTCCCAAGTAGCTGGGACCATAGATGCCCACCACAACGCCTGAACATTTTTTTGGCTGCAGTTGTTGTTGTCTAGCAGGCCTGGGCCAGGCTCGAACCTTCCACCTTAGGTGTATGTGGCTGGCGCCCTACTGAGAAATGGGCGCCGAGCCAAGTTCTAAGCTTTCATAACTGATTTTTGTCTCATGGAAGAAGAATGGGACAAAAGCTCTAACTTAAGTTAAACCCTTCATAATGAAGAAACTATAATCCAAAAAAGATAAAGTCACGGGCGGCGCCAGTGACTCAGCGAATATGTCGCCAGTCTCATATACCGAAGGTGGCAGGTTCAAACCCATCCTCAGCTGAACTGCAAAAACAGAAAAATAGCCAGGCGTTGTGGCGGGCGCCTGTAGTCCCAGCTACTCAGGAGGCTGAGGCAAGAGAATCGCCTAAGCCCAGGAGTTAGAGGTTGCTGTGAGCTGTGTGATGCCACAGCACTCTACCAAGGGCAATAAAGTGAGACTCTGTCCCTACAAGAAAAAAAAAAAAAAAAGATTCAGTCACATAAAATAAAGGGTTGGATTGCCATGAGGTTAAAATGATAAAGGCAATCCTATGCAGCTAGCTAGCTGGTTAGGGAGTCCTTATGCAATTCAAACTGCAGGGCTTAGGCTGCAGTTTGGCACCACCTGGTGGCAACTGTCCACCCTAGTCTCAGTCCTGTGGCTGGCTAATTCAGCACCTCCCTAATCCCATGAAATGCTGGGTTAGGTGGTATCTATGTTGATGTAGACAGGGGGCCAGAAAAACACCAAGGAGGGGACAAAGAAATCTGCTTTCAGCTTTCCTGCTTCCGGAAATGGCTCTGTTGGCTGGTACCCCACATAGAGCTTTACCAACCTACCTTTCTACCTATGACTTTAGAGAATGGGGACTAATATTATATATCTAAATTAATATTATAATGGGATGTATTTTCAAGGATTATTTTTAAGAACAGAAAAAACAACTAAAAGATCCAGAAATTCTCAAAATGATTACATACCAAAGTTTATGTGACTATGGGGACTGTTTGGGAATAACAGCAGAAATAGTCCCATAAATTTTAAGGTTTTTCATTAACAAATTCCTATAAAATCCGTATTAGAATTGAACCACAAACTAATAGTACTTATCTGTAAAATAGAAATAATATTACCTGTGTCACAGCCCTCTATCATACCCAGATCTTTCTCTTGAGGTTCAGAATCTTATAAATTCGACTTTTCTTTTTCTTTTTTTTAGAGACAAGAGTCTCACTTTGTCCGCCTCTGTAGAGTGTTGAAGCGTCAGAGCTCACAGCAACCTCCAGCTCTTGGGCTCAGGCGATTCTCTTGCCTCAGCCTCCCAAGTAGCTGGGACTACAGGCAACCGCCACAACGCCCGGCTATAAATTCGACTTTTCTATTTCGATATCCCACGGATACTTCAAGTGAAACTATCCTAAATTTGCCATGTTTTGTTAGTAAGGCCTTGTACTTTTCTAATGCTTTAAAAACTATCTGCACAATAGTCCAATCTAGAAATCTTGGATACCCTTAACGTCTTCTCATTCCCCAATCCAAAGTAGTTATGGAGTTGGTTTTTTTTTTTTTTTTTTTTTGTAGTTTTTCTCTGGGACTGGGTTTGAATCCATCACCTCTGGCATATGGGGCTGGTGCCCTACTCCTCTGACCCACAGGCACCACCCCAGACCTGTTGGTTCTATCACCTAAACTTTTTTCCAATCTGGCCCATTTCTCTCCTTTCCTACTGCTACTAACCCATTTCCATTAGCACCTCTCATCTTGACAGTGGAAACAATCTGTAAAGTTGAGCCTCTTTGTCTACAGCCTTTTGCCACTCCAGCCTATTCTCCATACTACTGTGATCTTTTGATACAAAATTAGATCATATCATGTTTTTTCTTAAAATCTTCCCCACTGGTCTTACATCATGGTCAAAGAATATGAGTTGGGTACATTTCCCTCTTCTATTTCATATCTTACAACTCCCTTCCTCTTATTCTACGTCTTAGCCCTGAATTATTTTGTTTGCTAAAAAACTACTTCATTTTGTTTTACAAAATATATATAATATACTATACATTTTTATAGTTTTTATATATACTATACATTTCTCCAATTCCCTTCCCTCCCTTAACTTGTAGCCTTATTCTTAGTCACTACAAGATGCCAGGATGAGTATTTGTTTTTATTCATGAGTTTCCCTGATTCCTTCCAAGGCTAGGCTAGATATACAGATGGTCTCATCCTTTTTTTAAAAATTTTTTTATTTTTACCTAGAAATCTTTAATAATCTGATTTATAGAAATTAGATCACTAGAAAAAAATCCTAAACTTCCTAAAGAAAACTGATTCTACAATTTCCTTTTTCTAAATTTCATCCAAGTATTTAATAAGTATTACAATATGTGTAATATTACTCATTAAATTCCATGACTCCCAACCCTGATCTCTTCATATGTCCCTCCCCCTTTCTAGTTTAAGCCTTCACTACCTCTCCTCTGGTACTAAAATTGATCTGTGATTATATCCCTACTTCCTCAGTTCAGCCTACCCACTTTTGGAACATTCTAGAAGCATAGTTACTGTCGCTACCACATGGACTCCTTTGGTTGGTTGACTTGGGTTGGCCAGTTTGGCTGACTGGTTGGACATTCATATTACCAAAACCCCAAAACTGCCCCATGTTGCACTGGTCAGACGATAAAGGTTATTTTCACCCAAATGTGGTTTGCAATGTAAAATTCTAGTAGTGATAGGGAAAAACTAATTTGTCTAATAAGAAGGACTTTACCCAACAAATGCAATCAGTGTAACCTAGTCTCCTGTACCCCCAATGAATCCCCAAGAATAAAAAAAAAAAACTAATTTGTCTAGTGGATACATGTGTGCATACTTAACATAAATAATTACATAATAAGTGTGCTGTAGAAGAGCGATAGACATTATGGAGAATCCAATATATTCATATATTTGGTGGCATTGAAAATTGACGCAAAAATTCAAGCAAACAATCTGAGGTCTCATAGTTTGTATCCTGTCATTTTTCCCATTATCATCATGCTTGTGATAACTGTTTCTCTATTTGTCTTTATCCTCCATTAGACTACCAGCTTTGTGAAGGCAAAGATCACCATAGCACATACAGCATCTAGTACATGGCTAGTATACAGTAGGTCTCAACAAGTATATATTTGCTAAATATGTGAATGTGTTGAGAGTTCTGTGAAAACTCAAATGTAAAATGTTCTAACATAAAACTTAGCACATAGTAGGTGTATACTTCTTTATTAATCAGTATGTTGAATCCTAAAAGCAAATGACCAGGTAGAGGATTCTTCTTTTGTAACACAGGGCTGGGACCAAACATGATTTTGCAAAAGATGAATCAGAAAAGACTTTAGAATTCTTTAATTTCTCTGTATGCTTCTGTCTTTAACGCCCTAATGACCCTGCTATTCAAAACATACACATTCATAAAACTGTCATAATTTTGTCATGAACACGAAGGGACAACTAGGTGCAGTAGCATATAAATATTTTAGCACAGATACATTTATATGATACGAATATAAAAAAACTAAACTTAATTGTGCACAGATGCTTTTACCAGTAACAGAGATAATAAAAATATAAGGAAAAGCCAGGAAGTCATTAGCATAAAATAGTAGTTAACCCTTATGGAAGGAAGGAATTAAGCAGGGAGGGTCTTAAGCACATTTTCTGTTTTGTATTATTATTATTATTATTCAATTTTCATTATTATTATTCAATTTCTTGATTTGAATGATGGATAAATAGTATTTAATATCTATCTATATATTTATTTTTGGAGAAAATGTCTCACTATGTTGCCCTAGGTAAAGAGCCATGGCGTCATACTCACAGCAACTTCAAACTCTTGGGTTCAAGCAATACTCTTGCTTCAGCCTCCCATGTAGCTAAGACTACAGGTGTCCACCACAATGCCTAGCTATTTTTAGAAATGAGGTCTTGTACTTGCTAAGGCTTTTCTTGAACTTGTGAGCTCAAGCAATCCACCCTCCTCAGCCTCCAGAGTGCTAGGATTTAGGTGTGAGCCACCGTGCCTGGCCCTTATTATTCTAGTTTTAAAAGTTTCTAGGAGAAATCATGGGTATATTACAGAAAAAACTACTGGTATTTATTAGTAACATCTAATTTCCTTTTCATTTCTGTCCTGAGGTAAAAGCAAAAAGACAAGTTACCAGGGTAAAAACTAATAAGAATACCAGAGCAAAAAGGCCTTTGTCTGGAAAGTCCTCTTCTAAGCCAGCTATCAATGACTTTCGAACTTTGATGTTCTCATTATATTCATGAAAAGTTTTTCAATGTATTTCAAAACACATTATCTAACAGAAACAGCGTTGCATTTCAGCAAAACTATAACCTCCAAACGAAGACAAAATCTCACACACAGGCACCTCCTTGCTTTTTTACCTGTTTTCCCGTTCATACATTTCCCTAGAGGCACATCGAAGTTGATCAATTTCTTGATTAGTTTTCAATCTGATTTTTTCTAGTTCCTCATGTAGTTTATTTTCATATTCTGTTTTATAATGGTCTCTGCAAAGAGTCAAAAAGAATATCCATAACTTTTTAAAACAAATATGCTTTTACCCCATACAAGAGCTTAATTTTTTTTACAACAAATACCTTTTGTATACTATGTTACTTGAAAAGCTTAACTGTTCAGTATAAAGTTTTATAATTCCTAAAAATATTGTTCCAAACCAGTACCTTTGAAGATCTCAATCTATTAAACATATTGTCCCAAAGGCTTAATTCTTGTTGGATAATTATTCATCTTCAAAAATACTTTACTTACAGCTTTTAATAGCCAAGACTTGAAGACTGATCCTTTCTTTATGAATGCCTCTCATTTAAAATTAATAATCTGGCACGGTACATGTTGAGAGATGACTAATATAACAAAAATATAAAAACAAAAAGACTTTAGCTCTTTAGAAAATCTTTCCTTTCAAGCACAACAACCACAGTCACACTGTGATTTTTTTCAGCAAAGTCTAAATTACACAGAGTATGAAAAAATACTACAGGTCAGGGAAAAAGTTATGAATGTGCGAACTGTTAGAAGTGAAATTCAGACTTTTAGTTTCTGATGTGCTGATAAAAATAAATAATCCAAAGACTGTAAGGGCTATTAGTATAAAGAAAGTTTAGTGGTTTATATAAATCTTCTTTTTTTTTAAATAAATTTTTTTTTTAATTGTTAGGGATTCATTGAGGGTACAAAGAATCAGGTTACACTGAATGTATTTGTTACATAAAGTCCCTCTGATAATTGTGTCCTGCCTCTAAAAAGTGTGTCACACACTGTGCCCCCCGCCACCCCCAGCAAGAAGGCATGATTAAAATATTGGGGTCTGTTTCAAAGGCCTCTATAAGCAGTATGTAACACTGCCTCTTCATTCTTCTTTTATATTTCAGAGTCAGGAAATCAGCAGCATACTCAGATTTTCCTCAAAAAGATAATTCTATAGAGATACTATATACTTTCTTTCAAAAAATATGTAAGCACAGAGATCTCAGTGACAGGGAATTAAAAATACTTTGTCATATGTAAGCATAGAGATCTCAGTGACAAGGAATTAAAAATAATTTTTCACAATAAAAAAATAGTTATAGTATATATCTATCTACAAGAATCAGGATTTTGGTGTGGCTAGATAAACCACAATGTCTTTTAAAAAAATCAACTACAGAAGAATATCTCATAAAGAAATAAAATTAAGTATTATCTTAATATTATCCTATGGACTTTGAAAAAATCATTAATCTTCCTCAAACCCATGAATCTCCTCAAAGATGTTAATTTATATATATTTATGTGGAAAATAATGTAAGTCTTGCCTGGATGTTACATATTTTTCATACATCTCTTCTCTGGCCTTTTTGGTTTCTTCAAGTTGAGCTTGCAATCTTTCAAGGCGATCCTCTTCATGGGCACAGCGAACGCTAAGCTCCATGTTTTGGCGGTTGAGATATTCCTTATCTTTTTGCAATAAAGTCACAGTCTGCTGTAAGGTGGTTACCTATGCATACATAGACAGCGTTCAGAGCAATGCCATCTTACTTTCTCAAGTTCACTGTACTAATTTCTTTCATTAATATTTTAACTCATCATACAAAAATTTCCCTTTAAAAAGGGCCTGTGTTTCCCTTGTAATTTTCTATATGTAAAGAGCTACTAAAAGTCTCTTTTTGGGGGGGGGGTGTTGGGGCAACTATAATAGAAAGAAAAAATTCCCCCTCATAATTCCACTCTGGGCTGTTTCCTACTATTACTGTGCAAGAAAATATAAGTAGTTCTATTTATAAGCTTACCTCTTTAGATAATTCACTTCTTTCTTTAGCATGAGCTATGTGAGAAGCTTCAAGTATTTCATGCTTTCTCCTAATCTCAGTTACTTCCTGTTCAAATGCATCACGTTCACTATTAAAATAAAATTGAAATACACATATAAATTTTGCATCCCTCATTACAGTGAACATTTTAAAAGGGTTGACTGTGTGTCAGAAAATTAAAAAGAGACTGGGTTTGGTGACTCATGCCTGCAATCCTAGCACTCTGGGAGGGCCAGCACAGGAGGATCACTCAAGCTTAGGAGTTAATGTCCAGTTTGACTGAGAGTGAGACTCCATTCTAATAAAAGTAGAAAGATTAGCCAGGTGTTATGGAGGGGCCCATAGTCCCAGCTACTTGGGAGACTGAGACAGGAGGATCACTTAAACCCAGGAGTTTGAGGTTATTGTGAGTTAGGGTGACACCACCGCACTCTAGCCTATCTCAAAAAAAGAAGAAAATTAAACAGAGACACTAGTAATGGGCTCTAGTGTCATACTATAAAGTAACAACTTTTCAAATTTAAAAGAAATTCAATGTTAAAGACCTTGTTTAGATACATGTACCTGAATTTATTATCTTTAAAAAAATAAATAAATTGCACTAGAAAATAATAAAAAATTGAACCAGTGAATAATAAAACTTTCTAAGGTATACTTTGGTATTTCTTTCACTAATCATCCTCAATCTTATCTTAAAGCCAAAACTTTTAAAGAATTTATACATGGTTCTAGGCGTTCAGTTCAGTTAGGGTCAAAAAACCCTTACAACTTACCACTCAGATCGCATCACAGATATGTAGGCAGGCATTCTTGTGCCTACTTCATTCACAAATTGCTCATGATTACCCATTATCAGACCAGCTCTCTCTTCAAAAAGTAAAACCAAGAACTGGACCCAAACCTACAGCAAACCTCTTAACAAATGAGCAGAAAAACAGATGAACTAATTCTTCACTGCTCCTCTGCATCAGAAGTGGTGCCCTGGCACTTAATTTCACTGACCCACCTGGTATTTCTAAGAACGCTTTAAGAAGTGTTTTTGTTTCATCACCTTTATAAAACTCTCTTAGGAAGGTTTTTTCCCTTCTGGTTAACAAAGTATTATTTTTATTGAAGAAAACTGAGCAAAGCACAAGTTAAAAAATAACAGTCATCCATAAACCACTCACTGAAGATGACTATCAATATTAATATTTTGGTACATACTGCTAAAAGTATTTTGTGCTTTTATATGCATATATTTTTATTCCGAAATAATGATCCTGCCCCCTTTACTATGATGTTTTATTTTATTTTTAAGACAGATTCTCACTATGTTACCCTTGGTATGGTGCTGTGGTGTCATAGCTCACAACAACCTCAAACTCTAGGGCTCAAGCGATTCTCTTACCTCAGCTTCCCGAGTAGCTGGGACCATAGGCACCTGCCACAATGCCCAGACATTTTTTTGGTTGCAGTTGTTGTTGTCTAGCAGGCCCGGGCTGGGCTCAAACCCGCCACCTTTGAGGTAAGTGGCTGGTGGTCTACTCACTGAGTTATGGGCACTGAGACTACTATGATGTTTTAAATATGAAAATGTATCAGAAAGCAGGAGATAGAAAAATACCCATGAACTTGCTAATCAAAATTAACAATTAACTAACATTTGCCTATATTTGCATTAGGTTTTATTTTATTTTTTAAAAAATAAAACATAAACAGATAAACTTGAAGTCCTCTATATTTTCCTCACTGTTCCTATACCATCTCCCTAGATACAATTATCTAATAGTAATGGCATGTAACAATACAATGACATGTTAACACTGTCATACTTTGTAGTACTTATCAAATATTACTTTGTATTATTTATTCACTTCTTTTCTTGTTAATATATGTGATTGAATATATGCAATAGACTGTCAGTATACAAGGGACATTGGTTCCAAGCCTACCCCCTATCCCTCATACCCAGAATGTGAAAGCACTCAGGCTCTGAAGTCCACCCTGCAGAACCCATGTATATGAAAACATAAGTCAGTCTTAGTATAAGCAGTACATACTGTATTTTTTTTATTGTTGGGGATTCATTGAAAGTACAAACAACCAGGTTACATTGATTCCAACATACTGTATTTCTGACTGGAGTTTGGTTGAAAAAAATATGTGTATTAGTGGACCTGAATTTTTAAAATCTGTGCTGTTCAGGAGTACACTGTATATATAGATACACATTTGTGTACATGTATACAAAGCTACCCATATACACGTATACTGATATATGGGAATTTTTTTCCCCTTAACTATTCACGATTTATATGTAGACATTAGGCCCCATTACCCCTAAGTAATTCGATGTGAATTTTCTAAGATTAAATATATTCTCTTGTATAATCATAGTATTGTTATCAAATTCAGAAGTCTTAACCCTAACATAATATTATGTAATACATTTTCAAATTTTGTCAATTGTCCCAAAAAGATTTTTTCTCTGTTCTAGGCTGTTATCATGCATTGCATCTGAATGTCATGTCTTTAATCTCTTTAACCTTAAACAGTCCCTTAGTTTTCCTTGTCTTCAATCACTTTTTACAGACCACAGGCCAAATGTATTATAGTCTGTCTCTCAATTTTCATTTCTCTGATGCTTCCTCATTATTAGAATCAGGTTAAACACTCTGGGAAAGAATACTACAGAAGTGGTAATGTGTCCTTCATATATCATTATTATTATTATTTATTTTATTTTTTTTAGAGACAGGGTCTTGCTTTTGCTCAGGCTGGTCTTGAACTCATGAGCTCAAGTGATCCTCCTGCCTAAGCCTCCCAGAGTGCTAGGATTACAGGTGTGAGACTCCATGCCTGGCCCATCCTCAGTATATTACATAAAGATGCAAATGATGGAATGATATTTCCCATTATCAGTGATACTATCAATCATTTGTTTAGGGTGGTGTCTGCCAAAGTTTTCAACAATAAAGATATCTTTTAAATTCTATTTATTTACTTATTTATTTGCAGTTTTTGGCCAGGGCCAGGTTTGAACCCACCACCTCCAGTATATGGGGCTGGCGTCCTACTCCTTGAGCCACAAGCGCTGCCCAAAGGTATCTTTTTTATTCTTTACAATAAGTAACCTATAAGTTGATACACTGAGATTGTGTAAATATCCTGTTCTCTAACATACTTTTACTCCATTTTAGGTTCCATTGATGATTCTGAATCAAATATTATGAGGACACAAAATGGTTATTCTAATATGCATACACACTTATTAGTTGACATTCTACTATAAAAACCTCTTTCCCTATTTATCCGTTATTAGTATGCACTTATGGATTCTAATTCTGGTCAATGGATTATAATTCATTAGTATCGACCTTCATTTTGATATTAAAGTCTATGTTATACTTAGCCAAATATAGCCTCTTGAAATTGGCCATTGTGGTAGTGAAATATCAGTATGATCTCATCCTAGTTTATTAAGCCTCCTTCTTCCCTTTTTCACCACTTCTGCCTATTGAAAGGGCCTAGAAACAATGACCAGTGTAGCATGACCACAGCACCCAAATCTTTCCTCCATTAAAAGAAATAAAGTCTCCTTAGAGAAAAGGCTGAGGCAATGAAATTACAAAAAAAACCTAGGAACATTATGTTATGCTAGAAAGTAAGGAACTGCCAAAATACACACACACACAAACACACACATACATTGTATATTCAGATTTTATGATTTGAACTGTTGCATAAAATTATACTATAGAAATAAATCACAACTTATTTTCCATTCTGTTATTAAAAGGCATTTGAATTCTTTTTAGTAATGATATAGTTAGCATATATGTATGTTTCCTTTTGCACATTTGTAAGAATTTATCAAAGACATAAGGTGCTTTTTTTCTTCCCTAATTACCTTTTTTTTTAACTCATTCATTCTACTGAGTGAACCAAAGGGTTCACAATTTGAGCCCCTCTTACTTTTCTGTTCCATTTCTAGCACATAAGATGTTTATCATGCTTTTTAATCAAGGCTATGTTTTATTTTCCTAGGTTTTTACTATAGAAAATGAAAACATATATAAAAACAGAGATGATGTAATGAATACCAATGACCCCATCACCCATCTTCAATAATTATCAACTTATGACTTGTCTTATTTCATTTCATTCATGGCTCTGCTGGATTATTCTGGTAAGTATTGCTTTTTAGTTTTCTCTTTGTGTACTTCATCTATCATTGCTATAGATTTATCTTGGCAGAGAGGATGTAAAAATACTGACACAAGGTATGATCTTACCATCACAATCTGCTTCTTTTTCTTGAGGCAGAATCTCAAGCTATTGCCCTGGGTAGAGTGCCGTGACATCAAAGCTGACAGCAACCTCCAACTCAGGCTCAAGTGATCCTCTTGTCTCAGTTTTTTATCTATTTTTAGTAAAGACAGGGGTCTTGCTTTTGCTCAGGCTGGTCTCGAACTCGTGAGCTCAAGCAATTCATCCGCCTCAGCCTTCCAAAGTGCTAGAATTATAGATGTGAGCCACCATGCCCAGCAATCTGCTGTATTTTTAAAAGCATCTTTTGAAATCCACCTTTATTCATAAGCCCACTGAGTATATCTCTCATGGGTGTCACACTCCAATAATTATATTTTGAGGCAGCGCCTGAAGCTCCATGGGTAGGGTGCTGGCTACATATACCAAGGCTGGTCGGTTCGAACCTGGCCCAGGCTAAAACAACAATGACAACCACAACAACAACAACAAAATATCCAGGCGTTGTGGCAGGTGCCTGTAGTCTCAGCTGCTTGGGAGGCTGAGGCAAGAGAATCACGTAAGCCCAAGAGTTTGAGGTTGCTGTGAGCTGTGATGCCACAGCACTCTACCAAGGGTGACAAAGTGAGACTCTGCTTAAAAAAAAAAAAATTATATTTTGACATTATAATACAAGCATAATAATACATACTGTGTCAGTCATGGTGAGTGAAGTTTGAATGTTGTATCATCAAATTTTTGAAAATTCAGTTACAGTATTATATAATTTATAATTTAATAAGATAATTTAATATACAATTGACAGTATTCATTTATTCATTTAACAAATATTCACTGAGTAACTATTCTATTTCAAGAATTATTTCAGGTGCAGGTAAATATAGCAGTGAACAGTTAAAATAAGGTTACTTCATTTATACATATACAGTATACATATATTTAAGTATTTCTTTATTTGATCTTAGTTTACATAGTGCAAAATTTATATTAGCACCATTTGACCGATAACAAAACTTAGGCTGATGTCAGCATACTACTGAGACAAAAGGAAAAAAGGAGAAAAAAAAAAAGAAAACTTAGGCTCAGGATGAAAAGATTTACCAAAAAAAAAAAAAAAGAGAGAGAGAGAGAGAAAGAGATTTAGCAAGGACCATACACCTATGTAATGGTTCACTAAAGTACTTTATAAACAACAGCAAAGTATATGCCAATTATAGGAAGATATTCGTCATACCTACTTAGCAACACAGAAACATGTATTTTCAAAAAATGTAATTTTTTGAAAGTGTGTGCCTTTTGTCAGAAAGAAATGGCTGAAAGAGTAAGGTAAAAGTAAAATAAGTGATTGACTGATAACAATTCAGGTGACTCATGATAAAAATAAGAACTATAGCCATCTGCACTACTCACCTCTTCACTTTATCATAGTTCTCTTGACGGTAGTCCCCTTGCTGAATTAATTGTTTTGTGTCTGCTAATTCTAAGGCTAAACGTTGACATCTAATTTGAAGTTCAGAATAGTTTCTTCGATCTTCTTCATATGTCTATAAATAAAGGAAGAATAAAAATTTCAAAATAAACATAGTTGACCAAATTCTGCTAAGTGTTCTTATAATTAAACAATAAAACCTCTCAATTTTTCTTTTTAGTAATTTTTCCATTTTCTAAACAGGTAATGTTACATTCAGAGTGGTCTGCAAATTCAGTTATTTAAAGTTTGGACTCTGTTTCTAGAGCAGGAAAAAAATACAACTATGTTTTGGTTTCTAAACTAAAGAATTAATTAATCCAGACTACAAAAACATAAAATGAGGTTTTCAATCACTTAATTACTATTAGAAGCTAAAGATACAGAAATGAATAAAACACAGATCCTGTTCTTGAGGAGTTCACAATTTAGATAGAAAAGCCACATGAATATCAACATCTATACAACAACAGAAAACGTTACCAAAGAGATTAACAATGCAGTTTCAACTGTGATGTTCAGCAACAAAGGAATTTTGTGGCCCAAGGAACACAACTCTATGTTGATTTTCCTTCTACTCTCACCATACCAGGAGTATCTAAGAAAGGGACTGCTGATATGGGGAGAGTAACAGAAGTAAACACCTGAAAGTGGTCACACGGTCCTTTACAATCTGGCCCTGCTTCCTACAAGCTTCATTCCTCACACTTGCAATTCACCCTCCAACCCACGGAGATCTTCAGTTCTCTAAACACACCATGCCTCCTCCACTGCCTGATCTCACTGTACCACCAAGTTAGTTGTTGCACCAGAATGTAAACATCTTAATAGACATCTTAGGGGCAGGGACTCTGTCTTGCTCACACTGGATCTCCCCCACTTTTCACAGTGCCTGGTATATATTAAGAATGAATTAAATACCTTTGAAGCTAATTAAGAAATAAATGTATATAGAAAATAGGGGGGGCTCGGCGCCTGTGGCTCAACGGGCTAAGGCGCCAGCCACGTACACCTGAGCTGGTGGGTTCAAATCCAGCCCGGGCCCACCAAACAACAATGACTGCTGCAACCAAAAAATGGCCGGGCGTTGTGGCGGGCGCCTGTAGTCCCAGCTACTTGGGAGGCAGAAGCAGAAAACTCGCTTGAGCCCAGAAATTGGAGGTTGCTCTGTGCTATAATGCTACGGCACTCTACCCAGAGTGACAGCTTGAGGCTCTGTCTAAAAAAAAAAAAAAAATAGAAGGGAAGGATTGAATTCCTACTCATTTCCCCCCCTTGAACTTACTAAATCTTACAACTAACCATTAACTCCATCCCAGAACCTGGCATGTTAAATACATCCTATCTTAAGTCAGGCTGGAACGTAGTGGCACCATCACAGCTCACTGTAACCTTGAACTCTGAGGCTCAAATGATCCGGTCACCACATCCCCCTGAATACCTGGGATTACAGGCACATGCTACCATGCCTGGCTATTTAAAAAACTTTTTTTAGCCAGGTAGGTGGCTCACACCTGTAATCCTAGCACTTTGGGAGGGTGGATTGCTTCAGCTCAGGAGTTCCAGACCACCCAGAGCAAGACCCTGTCTCTACTAAAAATAAAAAAGCTAGCTGGAGTTGTGGCCAGCACCAGTAGTCCCAGCTACTAGGGAGGCTGAGGCAAGAGGATCACTTGAGCCCAAATGTTTGAGGTTGCTGTGAGCTACGATGTCAGGGCATAGAGATCTGAATTTCTCTAAACATACCATGCTTCCTCTAACCTGCTCTATTGCCTGAAGACCTGCATATAATCTAAATACTCGCCTCCTTGAATGGGATCTTGCTATGTGGGCCAGCTGGTCTCAAACCCTTCACATCAAGCAATCTTCCCACCTTGGCCTCCCAAAGCACCAGGATTACAGGCGTAAGCTAGCATGCTGGGCCTTAATGAAGTTTTTAAAGGATGAAAGAAGATTGAAAATATCCAAATACTGATGGCAAAACTACAGCAAAAGAGAGATTAGTGTTGGAGAAAAGAGGGCCTTCTCAGGAGGGTAAAGCCCCCAAGGTGGCTACAGAGGATGGGATCCAGAGAGTGGACATGGAGATTAGTCTCAGATCAGAAGCCAGCTCATCATGGCAGGCTTTTCCCCAGCTAATACAGAATATTAAAAACTTGAATTTCTTTTGATGACTCTTACCAATTTGCCACAAACCATAGCCTATTCCTTACCCTAATGCTTCACAAATTTATATCATCAAGTTGATTTCTAAGAGTGCATGATTTTTCCATTCCTGAAGGTAGGACTCTTCCCATGATAAACAGTAAGGACACACAAACAACCAGAATCAGGGGAGATGTAAGTAGGTTTGGTGGCAGAAAACTGGGAGTTCTCATTTGAGGTTTTCCATTTTCTCTGCAAAATGAAATATCATGTTACTTGCTGAGTGAGAAGAAAAGTGGAAAACTAGAGAAAGAAAGATGGGGAGGAATTAGAGGACACTGGTAAGAGAAAGGTTTAATACTAATTAACATGATGAAGAGGGAAGAAAATAATAAATTGAGGAAAGAAATAAATTACAGATTGGAAACTTTGTTATTGAGAGATGACTGAGAAACATAATAATATAGGAAGTAACATGTTTAGTGGATAAAAGTGAATTGATAACTTCACAAATAAATGTACATTCTAACAATACTTTCTTTAGGACTTTTCAACTAAAAAATTTCTCCTAAAACAAAATTATTACTTTCCTATTTTTTTTTTTTCAGACAGAACCTCAAGCTGTCACCCTGGTTAGAGTGCCGTGGCATCACAGCTCATAGCAACCTCCAATTCCTGGGCTCAAGTGAGTCTCCTGCCTCTGCCTCCCAGGTAGCTGGGACTGCAGGCGCCCGCCACAACGCCCGGCCATTTTTTGGTTGCAGCTGTCATTGTTGTTTGGCGGGCCTGGGCTAGATTCGAACCCGCCAGCTCAGGTGTACGTGGCTGGCGCCTTAGTCCGTTGAGCTACAGGTGCAGAGCCTACTTTTGTATTTTGAATAAAATAATTCACTTCACTTATTATTAGCAGCTAACATAAGGTAAGGCATATCATCGGAAACAGGAAAAGTAGTGTCTTCCTTTACAATAAATCAAACCCCATGACTGTACAGAACTTTAGGTTAAGAAAAGAGAAAAGACTATTTTGTATTCCCCTGTCCTGAACTTCACAGCAACTTCTGTGGGAAGGCTCTTAAGTTCCAAGTCTGAGTTAGACGTCCATCTTCTATTTTCGCACAGCCCTTGCTCTTACCACGACAGAGGTTCTTACCTCTGTCAGAAGATGTATTGCATAAGTTATGAGCACCCATTACTTGCCTCTCACATCACAAGAAAAATGTACAAGAGTGTTCTATAATCCTAGTAACTAATACTCTGCTAATATAGAAGATTTATAAATAATGTCTGCTGACGCAGAGGAAGAAAAGGTGACATTAAATAGACTTAAGTCAAAAGCAGCAAAAAATGCAAACTTCTCAAACATAAAGAAATGGACACACAAAACGTCCAGTCACCAACCCTTTCTAGCAGAAAATTTCTACATAATGGCTAACGAATTAATAGCCAAGACTCAATTTCCCTTTTCAATAAAGAAGAAAAGCTTACACAGAAAAAAATAAAGAAAATGCAAGTCAATGAGGGTATTTCGTTTGTTTAACAGCTTTCTACATATCTGGAACTGATTTTGACCCCTAGAGTTAATGTCATTTTTTTCTTTCTCCTAAATTATCCACATCAGAAAATAATTCATGGCTACCTGTAGCCTAAAAAAAGTAAACCTGTTACTGTAATTGCATGCTTTCTTGCTTTTGTTAATGGTTTTTAAATTTTTTGAATGCTTTCTTGTTGTGTCTATGACTCTTGTCTTTCCCTATGCTTACATAAGACTTGGAACTCCTTGAAGACCTGTCTTATCTTAGTAATTCCAGCAACCCTATATACTATTTACACTGGAAATGTCTGCAGAATGAATTAACGTCAAACATGAATAGACTATGAAGCACTAACACTTAAAATAACTAGTTCAAGATGTAGAAAAAAGTAGCTTTTTTTTTTTTTTTTGAGACAGAGCCTCAAGCTGTCACCCTGGATAGAGTGCCATGGCATCACAGCTCACAGCAACTTCCAATTCCTGGGCTCAAGCGATTCTCCTGCCTCTGCCTCCCAAGTAGCTGGGACTACAGGCACCCGCCACAACACCCAGCCATTTTTTGGTTGCAGCTGTCATTGTTGTTTGGAGGGCCCGGGCTGGATTCGAACCCGCCAGCTCAGGTGTACATGGCTGGTGCCTTAGCCCGCTGAGCCACAGGCGCCAAGCCAGAAAAAAGTAGCTTTAAAGATTATTAAGTATTTGATCAATCAGTATTCCGCTAAAGTTAGAAAATATTATCACAGGTCTACAAACAAAGCACTGCATTTGAAACAGTATTTTATTTACATATTACGTATGTAGAACTTTCCCAAAGATTTTAGGAAAGACAGTATAAAGAAAGCTCTTATTTCTTGATCCAGATGGTCTTTAAATGGGAGGATTCACTTTGTAAAATTAAGCAGTAAAATGATAATTTCTTTATATTAAAAAAATGAAAACAAGATGCTTCAATGGGGAAAATAATTGGGCAAAAGATCTGCAGGAACACTTGCATGAGAAAAAGAAAATGGACATGTGAGAGTCACATTGAAGGGGAAAAGCAGCAGGATGGAAAGGGTGGTAGAGAGACACTCCACACCTTTTCTACATTTCTACACTTTATGACTACTTGACATAAGAAGTCAGTCTTCACCTACTGTTATTGACAGGTTCTTGGAAACTGTGACTTTCAGCAAAATGACAAACTATATGCTGTAAAACTTAATTCTTGTTTATACAATTTAGCCTATGGTAAAATTGGTCTTGTTATATAGTAAGTCACTTTGCTGAAAATTGCAGTTCCAGGAACCTATTGCCAACGTTAAAGTGTTTTGGCTGAGTTATCAACCTTTAAACCTTTCATTTTTACAATGAGAAGCCCTGTTTTTTTTGAAGAAAAAAAAATTTTTTTTTATTAAATCATAGCTGTGTACAATAATGCAATCATGGGGTATAATGTGCTGGTTTCATGTACAATCTGAAATATGTTCATCAAACTGGTTAACATAGCCTTCGTAGCATTTTCTTAGTTATTTTGTTATATATTCTGCATTTAGTAAGTTTCACCCGTACCCTTCTACCCTGTTATTCTTGTTTCCAAACAAAAGAAGCTAACCATTTTAGATACATAGAATTTCAGAGGTGAAAGATATAGGTGCCCACTATAACTCCAGGCTACTTTTTTTTTTGTAGTTGTCATTGTTGTTTAGCAGGCCCAGGCCGGGCTCAAACCTGCCTGCCTCAGTGTGTGCGGCCGGTGCCCTAACCACTGAGCTACAGGCACCGAGCCAGCTTCACTTTTTTCTTAATTTCAAGTGCCTATTTTCATTTTGCTTGTTTGTTTTGTTTCATTTTTTTGAGACAGGGTATATTCCTCTCTTACCCAGGAGCCCAGGCTGGTCTTGAACTCTTGGACTCAAGCAATCCTCCTGCCTTAGAGTAACATGTGTAATCCCAACTAGCTTGGATTACAGGTATGCACCACCAAGCCCAACTGTTCTTTTTTAAAGTCTATTTTGTAGAAATTGTAAAATCACTGACCAGAAGTTAATATTGTTAGTTAATGTTCAAATCCAGGTGTTAAAAGAATTTTAATCATAAATCTCCTAGTTTCAAATATGGTACATAAATCAAAGTTAATTTTGATTTCTCACCCCCCCCCCCACACTTCAACCAATTACCACAATTACTTCTTAAATTAAAAAATCATTTGGCTTGGCACCTGTAGCTCAGGCAGGTAGGGTGCCAGTCACATACACCACAGCTGGCAGGTTCAAATCTAGCCTGGGCCAAAAAATAGCTGGGCGTTGTGGCAGGTGCCTGTAGTCCCAGCTACTTAGGAGGCTCAGGCAAGAGAATCGCTTGGGCCCAGGAGTAGGAGGTTGCTGTGACCTGTAACACCATAGTACTCTACCCTGGGCAACAGCTTGAGACTGTCTCAAAAAAAAAAATCTTTTGACACAGTAACATGGAATCTAAATGTTTCTACAAAAAGTATACAAAGATGGAATTCAACAGGCACATTTTAAATATTTAGCAGCTGTGTAAGCAAAAGGTAATTCCTTTGCATATAAAGAATTTCTAAGCATCTTTACATTTTTTTGTCTCTCAGGCCATGAAAACTGAAAAGAAAGTGGCAACTTATGTGTCAAAATGAATCTTTAATAAATGAAGTGATCTGCCTGTGAAGCCACAGGGTAACTAAGGAAATTAGAAACAGGATATAGCGAGTGACATTTACCTTTAGATCAATGGTTCAAATAAGAAGAAGTTTACATTGGATAGCAATTGAAATTGTTTAGTTAGCTATTCTGGAAAAGTGAGAATTCCCACAAGTTTCACATTATCAATAATCTGATCTAAGCAACTAATACTGAAAACAATAAGAAACTCAACCTTTGATTGTTATAGATTGTCCCTTTAAGTTAACAACTGTCTGTTTTGCTGCCAGAAACTACTCTTTTTTGGCAAGTGCCTCAAGAAATACACTATTTCTTTTTTTTGAGATAGAGTCTCAAGCTGTAACAGCAACGTATCATCACAGCTCACAGCAACCTCCAATTCCTGGGCTCAAGCAAGTCTCTTGCCTCTGCCTCCCAAGTAGCTGGGACTACAGGCGCCCGCCACAACGCCTGGCC
>CAUYON010208842.1:0-19337 GCA_963573935.1 Arctocebus calabarensis | reverse complement strand
TGAACCCGCCACCTTCGGTATATGGGGCCGGCGCCCTACTCGCTGAGCCACAGGAGCTGCCCGGCTGATCAATTATTACTCTGACAGCACAGGCCCCCAGGTCCTCTGGTTCTAGTGGCTATCATCTTTCCATCAGACCTTAAGGCTGCACTAAGGTCTTGCCTATGACTTGCACTGCAGCACCTCCTTCAAATGAGGGTTTCCTTGTTGTCCTTGCTATTGACTGACTGTGAGATTTACATATAATACTTGGGAAAATGTCAGCTTCTCATATACTTAGAGATTAGTTAAATTAAATTTAGTTAACTTACAGTTTTACACATTGCATCACCTCTGGTAGCACATACATTTAACAAGAAACAGAGTAAACAGAAAAATGAAGACCAAGAGCTTCTCTTTTCATAATCCATAACCAAATAATTGTACCACTTCTGCATGATATAAGGTGTCTTTTTCTACAGGCTTTCTCTGTATCTAGCTACTTAATGAGCTGTGAAAATTGTCACTACATGTAACTAATTTTGTTACATATAACTAACTATATGTAATAAACCATATCACTGACTTTGTTCACAATTTATTGTGAATTTTTCACCAAACGAAACTCATCCAAATTTCAGATTGGTTTTAAATATCTCACACAATCACTTGGGTGGTATCTGTTGCTGAGAACTGGCCAATTACAGAGACTAAAATTTCATGCTTCATGGCTTACTTCTAGTAAATGCCCTCTCACTGCTCAATTTAAGTAAAACATGTTGGTTTTACTGGTAACACATAGTTTTTTAGCTCTAATCTCTGTATTATGTGTAGCAGGTACTATTATTATCTATTGGGACAGGTGCAGATTATGCTTTAATTATCATGGATTATTATGTTATTGTGTTTTGAGATGAGTTATGGCTTTATATTTACATTTTCTGTCACATCTCTTTTTAGGTCTTACAATGTGAGTAATCTAACAGATGATTTAAAAGCTTTATATAAAGTTGCTGGAGGTGAAGGAAAAGGCATCACCTTCATATTTACTGACAATGAAATAAAAGATGAGGCGTTTCTGGAATACCTTAACAACTTACTATCTTCAGGGGAGGTAGGTCTCAAAAGGAGGAAAAACCTCATATAGTGAAAATATAAATGATATTTGAATAGAAAAATCAGCAACCCTTCAGAAGCAAGGCTGTTTAGCACATTTTTGATTTTAGAAATGATGAGCGTGGCTTGGCGCCTGTGTCTCAGCAGGCTAAGGCGCCAGCCACGTACACCTGAGCTGGCAGGTTCGAATCCAGCCCAGGCCCACCAAACAACAATGACAGCTGCAACCAAAAAATGGCTGGTCGTTGTGGCGGGCACCTGTAGTCCCAGCTACTTGAGAGGCAGAGGCAAGAGACTCGGTCAAACCCAGGAATTGGAGGTTGCTGTGAGCTATGATACCACAGCTCTCTATCCAAGGTGACAGCTTGAGGCTCTATCTCAAAAAAAAAAAAAGAAAGAAAGAAATGATGAGCATATGAGATTTAGTAGATTTTTTTGAAGTTCCAGTGAAATTAATGCCACCCACCTCCAGATTTTTTGTATCCTTTGTTCTCCTCTAAATATGGATCCTTACTTTTTTTTTCACTCTTCAATTCTATCTTAGCATTTATTTTAGGAGAAGCAAAGTATCTGTATCTGTCTGTTCTATGTACTTGTCAAGAGTTCTGTAAGGGGATGTTTGTATCGCCACTGCTCACACTGCTTGTGTGTTTGGTACCTTGTTAGAAGACCTCAGAGGACTCTGCATAAACAGATGGAGCATCCCACATCCAAAAATCTGAAGTTCGTAATGCACCAACAGGATGCTCAGAGGAAATGCTTATTTGAGCATTTTTGATTTCAGATACTTGGATTTGGGATGTTTAACCAGGAAGTATATAATGGGAATATTTCAAAATCCAAAAAAATCGAAAAGTCTTTATTAACACTACTGGTCCCAAGCATTTTGAATTAGGAATGGTCAACCTGTATTTGTACTCATGTCCAGTCAGGATACATGGCCGAACAGTCAAAAAAAAAGACACATCATATGGAGTCTGGAGGAATCCCTAAGCAGGCTTCCGGTGTTCTACGGGGCCACGGAGTGTGCTGTCCCTTCTGCATGAAGTGCAGTGACCTCTGCACTATATTTCTGTTCAGGAAGCCTGTTTGAGATGCAGAGTCCAGTGGTTTGCTTTGGGTGTGGCCATGTCGTCACTCCCTGACTAGCTAGGCACAATGGCCCAAGTTCCTGACTCCTACGAGGAAAACAAGTGTATACCATGTGTCATGGTCTTGTAGACCCAGAAAAATAAACTTGGCAGTCATGGGGGGGGAGTTCCAAAAGCCAACTTCCTTGATGCCAGCCAAGGGCCTGCTCCACAAGCACATCCTTCGCAAGATTAGGCCTGTTGTGTTAACTCTTTCCTGCACGATGGTGTATACAGCTGGTTAATGGTGCACAAGCTACTTAAGTATTTTGGAGCCAGAGTTGAGAAGACTGTGAGTCAAACAGAGGGCATCACTGGACACTAAGGAGGTGATTGAAATGGTGGAGGAGATAGCTTTTGGGTGGTAACTATGTGAAGACAGGAAAACATAATCTACTGTTGCTTAAGATGCTCAGTAGAAAGTTGCACTCTTGGTCATCTCTGGCTAACCAAGGATTTGACCTGTAGAGATGCAGAATGAAAACATGAAACAAGATGACATGAAAAAAGAAATTAGACTTTGGCAGTGAATTGACTCTCGGTAACTCTTAAATACAGAACACTTTCTTGTCTGTTCCTTAAAGATCTCCAATTTGTTTGCAAGAGATGAGATGGATGAAATCACCCAAAGTCTGATATCAGTGATGAAAAGGGAGCTGCCTCGCCATCCTCCTACCTTTGATAATCTGTATGAATACTTCATTTCAAGGTCAAGAAAGAACTTGCATGTTGTTCTCTGCTTTTCTCCAGTGAGTTTTTATATTTATTTGTATCCATGTAGTGGGAGTTACTTATTTCAAGGTATTTAGTTACCTTCTCTGATGAGATGACTTGCTCAGAAATTATTATTTATATGTTGAATTAAAATTATGAAGACTTTACTACCATTACTCTCCATTGGCCAAAATCTCATTTTTAATGTGATCATCTAAAATATTCATATTATTAGAAGTTGTTGCATTGCCTGCATTTTTCATGAGTCACCTAGAGACGATCACCTTGAATCATAAGGGATTTAGTGATGTAATCTCATCCAGCTCCTCCTTCGCTTCCAAGGTAGACACACCATGGAGTCTACTAGAATGTCCCTGATGTAGGATTGAATATCTTTAGCTCACTATGATAATACAGTAGCCATTTGCTGTACATGGTGATTTAAATATTGATTAATTAAAGTTGAGTAAAAATAAAAATTTGATTCCATAGTCCCACTAACCGCATTTCCAGTGCTTGGTGGTTATGTGTTCTAATGCCTACCACTCTGGAAAGCGCATATGTAAAACATTTCCATTATCGTTTAAACTTCTAGATAGATTTGCTCCAGGTTGGAGGGCAGGGTTTCATTAATTTACAAGGCAGCCTTCTTCATTTTTAGATGTTTAATTGCCAGAAAACTCTTCTTTGTAATCAGTTGAATTTTGTCTGTTTCTGCTTTTTCTCCTCTGACTCTTCTGTAATGAACACAATCCCTGTTCAGATATTTGAGAAGTTTCTGTAGACTCCCTAAGTTGTTTGTTTTTAGCCTAAACATCTGTTCCTGTGGCAATTCACTTGGCCTTTTACTGCCCTGATGCTCTCTCTCCGAACAGTTCTGGTTTGTCAGTTTCCTCTTAAAAGGCAGTTCCTAGCATCAACTGTAATAATGTAGGTGTAGCCCCAGGACAGGGAAGAGTATGAAATGTATTTTGTGTCTTCATCTGAACACTAAATTTATATATTATTGCAGGCTAAGACTTTTATTTTTTCAAATTTTTGATGTCACGTTTTTGGCTCAGAATGTATAAATCTCTCTCTGGATGACTTATAATTCTTGTGTCTCTAATGCTTTTTGACTTTGCCACCAATAGGTTGGTGAGAAGTTCCGTGCCCGTTCCTTGAAGTTTCCTGGCTTGATCTCAGGTTGCACTATGGACTGGTTCAGTCGCTGGCCGAAGGAGGCGCTAGTTGCTGTAGCTTCCTATTTCCTTTCAGGCTATAACATTGTCTGCTCCTCTGAAATTAAAAGACATGTTGTAGAAACAATGGGCCTCTTTCATGACATGGTTTCAGAGAGCTGCGAAAGTTACTTCCAAAGGTGAGTGATATTGCGTAAGTACCATAGCTACTGAACCACCAAGTACACTCCAAAGAGGAATTCAATGGAACATCCAGTAAAAGATTCTCCATACTGATTGAGCATGAGGTGGCATTTGCATTCAGATTTTTCTTGCTTTGATTTTCTTGTGATTATGTATTGAAAAATTAACTGGTATCCATACTTAAATACTAGGCTTCAAAGTAACAGATGCTTAATGAATTGCTTTATTTCATTTGCTTAATTTTGTTTTGGAAATGACTTAACTAATTCCTTAAAAACTGTTTAAAATTAGTTTCTGATCTTATACTTAGAGAATCCCAAAGACTCAACCACAAGACTCCTGGAAGTGATCAAAAAATACAGTCAAGTCTCAGGATATAAAATTAAAGATGATAAATCAATAGCCTTTGTATATGCCAATAACAGCCAAGATGAGAAGCTAATCAAGGACACAATTCCTTCCGTAGTAACTTTAAAAAAAAAAAAAACCACCTAGGAATATACCTAACAAAAGAGGTGAAGGATCTCTATAAAGAAAATTACAAAAACCTAAGAAAAGAAACAGCAGAAGATATTAACAAATGGAAGAACATGCTATGCTCATGGCTGCGAAGAATCAACATTGTTAAAATGTCTACATTTCCCAAAGCAATCTAAAGATTCAATAGAATACCCATTAAAATACCAGCATCATCAGGGTGGCACCTGTGGCTCAACAAGTAGGGCGCCAACCCCATATACTGAGGGCTGTGGGTTCAAACCTGGCCCCGGCTGAACTGCATCAAAAATTAGCAGGGCACTGTGGCAGGTGCCTGTAGTCCCAGCTACTTGGGAGGCTGAGGCAAGAGAATTGCTTAAGCCCAAGAGCTGGAGGTTGCTGTGAGCTGTGACTCCATAGCACTCTACCGAAGGCGATAGAGTGAGACTGTCTCCACAAAAAAAAAAAAAATTCAATTAAATTTCAACATCATAATTTTAAGATTTGAAAAAAAAAAAATTCTTCGTTTTGTATAGAGCCAGACAAAATCCCGTATGGCCAAGGCAATTCTTAGTAATAAAAACAAGCTGAGGGAAAAAAACAAACAAACAAGCTGAGGACATCACCCTACCAGACTTTAGGCTGTACTAATAGGCCATAGTGATCAGAATAGCATGGTTTTGGCTCAAAAATAAGAGACATAGACATTTGGAACTGGATAGAAATGAAAGTAACATCTTACAGCCACCTGACCTTTGATAAACCAAAAAGAACATACACTGGGGAAGAGAATCCATATTCAATAAATGTGGTAGGAGAACTGGATAAAGACTGAAACTAGACCTGCATCTCTCAACACTTACAAAAATTGATTCAAGATGGATATTTAAATCTAAGGCATGAAACAATAAAAATCCTTGAAGAAAGAGTGGGGAAAAACACCTGAAGATATTGGCCTGGAGAAATATTTTATGAAGAAAACTTCCATAGCAATTGCAACAACAACAAAAATAAACAAATAAACAAATTGGGACTTAATTAAACCAAATAGCCTCTGTACAGCTAAGGAGACAATAACCAAAGGAAATAGACAACCTTTAGAGTGGGAAAAGATATTTTCATATTATGAATCAGACGAAAGCTTGATAACTAGGATCTATAGAGAACTCAAATTAATAAATAAAAAAAGAGCCAACAATCCCGTATATCACTGGGCAAGAGACATGAACAGAAACTTCTCTAAAGAAGACAGATGAATTGCTAACAAACATATGAAAAAAATGCTCATCATCCCTAATCATCACAGACCTACAAATCAAAACCACCTGAGATAACACCTAATCCCAGTGAGAATGGTCCACATTACAAAGTCTCAAAGCTGCAGATGCTGGCATGCATGTGGAGAGAAGGGAACACTTTTACACTGCTGGTGGGACTGCAAACTAATGCAACCCTTTTGGAAGGAAGTATGGAGAATCCTCAAAGAACTCAACTTAGATCTCCCATTTGATCCTGCAATCCCATTACTGGGCATCTACCCAGAAGAAAAAAAACATCCTTTTATCATAAGGACATTTGCCCTAAACTGTTTATTGGGGCTCAATTTAAAATCATCAAAATGTGGAAATAACCTAAATGGCCACCAACCCAGAAATGGATTAAGAAGCTGTGGTATATGCACACTGTAGAATACTATTCAACCATTAAAAGAGATAGGCATCAACCGGATTGAGGTAGAATATGTTCTTCTTAGTAAAGCATCACGAGAATGGAGAAGCAAGAATCCAAAGTACTCAATTCTATTTTTTTTTGTAGAGACAGAGTCTCATTTTATTGCCCTCAGTAGAGTGCCGTGGCATCACACAGCTCACAGCAACCTCCAACTCCTGGGCTTAGGCGATTCTCTTGCCTCAGCCTCCCGAGTAGCTGGGACTACAGGTGCCCGCCACAACCCCTGGCTAGTTTTTTGTTTTGCAGTTCCGCCAAGGCTGGGTTTGAACCCGCCACCTTTGGCATGTGGGGCCAGTGCCATACTCACTGAGCCACAGGCGCCGCCCCAAAGTACTCAATTCTAATATGAAGGCAATAGATGATCTAATACAAGGGCTTGGGTAGGGGAATGAGGGAGAGGGGAGGAGAGAAGCGCTTGGAGGGGGTCACTGTGTATGGCACACCTCTTGCAGGCAGGGCACAATTATAAGAGGGACTTTTCCTAACAAATGCAGTCAGTGTAACATAATTCTTTGTACCCTCAATGAATCCCAAACAATAAAAAAAAATTAGTTTCTCATTCAAATGCATTATTTAGTTCAATTAACGAAGTACATTGTTTTTTAAAGTTTCTTTGTTGCTTTATGCTAAGGGAACATTTAGGTTTTGTATTTATATTACTTGGTCTTATCAATATTTTTATACCAAATAATTATGAAACAAAATATTAATTGGCAGTAGGAAGTCCACTCACTAAAAGCAGGAATGGCATGTTCACTATGTGAAAGCTGGTGTCAACAGTTCAAAAGCACAACCCCCTGCACCACCCTGTTGTGCTTTTGAACATGACAGTCACTGTGTAAGATCGACATATGGGCCCAGGTGGATCCGCAGAACAGTGGTCTCCTCTCTTAAGGTTAGTGGATGGACTTCAGGGGCTGCACAAACTCCCAGAAAAGTGATGCCTGTTTTTCTCCATGGAAAGTTTGGGTAGCACGTTCATTGGTTTTCATTGGTTTCCTGCCTCCCCAAAGTTTGTTTTTTCCAGACCCTTTTCTTTACTATCCCCAAACTATCCCTCTTAAATAATTCTAGATAATCTCCCAGATTATTTTGGTAAATTAGTGTGTATTACTTCTTACTGCTGAGAAGATTTTCTTTCTACATAACTTGAGCTCCTCCTGCTCACGTCCTCTGTGACATAAATTTTTACCTTTGTATGCTACAAAAACCGGTTCTTTTTTTGTTTCAAAATTTTTGTGTACTTTCCAAATTTTTCATATCTTATTAAGTTGTTGAAGTTTATTCAGAATATAATTATTTTTATAACACTTTAGTGATAGTCACATATGTGCACAAGTTTCTTTAAAAAAATTTTTTAATGGTAAAAATCTTCAGAACTCCAAAAGTGAAAATTAATGCAAAAGGCAAAACAATGTTATAGTATGCAAAGAACTTTTTTGATTTGAATTTCTCCTATATAGAATTATTCAAAAAAAGGGGGGGGCAGTGCCTGTGGCCCAAAGGAGTAAGGCGCCAGCCCCATATGCCGGAGGTGGCGGGTTCCAACCCAGCCCCAGCCAAAAACTGCAAAAAAAAAAAAAATTCCTTTTGTCTACTTCTATCATTAAATATAATTACTATAATAAAGCCCACAATGGCTTGAACATTTTAAGCAAATGTGGGTGCCTTGATTTCAAGGCCAGTCTGAAGAATTAGGGGAGAGATCAGTTTTCAATTTTGTAAGCCCAGCCAGATGGTATCTAGCAAGGGAGAGGTGTGTAACAAATACCAGTGGGATGAAAATGTATCACAGCAAAATTCATTCAACTGCTTACCTCTAATATGTGTCTAGAACCTTAAAGTTTACAAAGTACATACACATATGCTTTGTCATTTGATTTTCACAAAACTTGGGGTGGGAGGGCGTCTAGGGCAAACATTATGCTCTCAGTTTCCCAGATGAGGAACCAGAAACCCAGACTCAGATAAAGGGTCAAATCACCAGACAGAGATTAGTGCTCTTTCCACCTCACCTCTTGAAAACCCTACTCAAGCCCTGCCTTCCTGCTAATGAATCACCCTGGTTTCATGTTGGGAAGGGTGTCATTTTACAGGAGGATTCCAGAATGATGGAAATGGCCATCTCTGTGTTCTGCTTTCAGATACCGCCGAAGAGCACATGTGACTCCTAAATCTTATCTCTCCTTTATAAATGGATATAAAAATATTTATACTGAAAAGGTGAAATATATTAATGAACAAGCTGAACGTATGAATATTGGTAAGGAGAATCAGGTCTTTGGGGGATTTGCTTTATAGTGATCTCACTATTTTGTTTGAAAGCTAAATATTAATACTGATTATATTATTAGTAATGTGATAATTTTAAGGGATGTCCTTAAGGCTCTTTTCACCCATCAAGAAACTCTGGGAAGAAGAAAATCCGAACAGCAGTGGCCCATTTTCTCTCTAGAACCATTTCTCCCAGCACTATGTCCACTATGCTGGGCAGTGACTCACCATAGTCACTGAGTTTCTGCTTGTGGAGACGGAGATGGCAGCTCTTGGGAACTGACTACAATTTCAATATTTGGTTCAATTACGATTTGCCTTGATTTGTATAAATTTTGCCTTGATAATGCTTCCTAAATTTTAATAAAGGGAAAGGAAAAAACAGAAACATTAGAAAACAAAAACAAAAAGAGATCGTTTACCTGAGCAGTAGCTTGCTGAGTGCCAGGTGTATGCAGTGTAAGTAGGAAACGTGTATGTTGGAACAGATTATGTTTCCAGATAGCATGTGGCCCAAACAGTTCAACCAACCTCAGAGAAAACATGATCTTGTAACATAACTGCACTCCAGTGTCTATGGCGTGATGGCGATGGTAGGATCACTGTGAAAGAAGCCTTCTGGAGAGATTTTTTTCACGGCTCACTTTCTTATAGCTTTTCTAAGCAATGCTGCTAGAATCAGAAGTGTGCCAAAGCCGACTTGTACTAGCTCTTGAGAGCCAATTGTTAAATTTTTAGGAGTTTTATGATCTGCGTTAAGCATAGCCTTTATTAAAAATTAAGTCAAATATACCTAAAATTAAATAAATTATATTTAAAATATAGGCAATAATTACTCAAAGCTCATCACTTCTTAGTTATTATAACTCTACTTCACTATTATTAATATTCTTGAGGTTGGTTATTTCTGTTCTGTCCGTATGGTGGAAATATTATGTAATGGCATGCTACTGAGAATTTTTTGGTAGCTTGAAATAAGCGATGGTGGGAGCATTTACGCTATGGAAATTGGCAAATATACAAATGAATGCTTCTCCTTCCCCCAGAGACACAGATGTTAAACATTTACCAACACACCACAATCTAGAATCCAATTAAAATATGAGAAATTTGTTTAACCACTTATTTCTCTCAATAGCACTGAAAGTCACAGAGTCAGTTACATTTTAGCAGATATTTTCATTTTTATACCAGAGAGCCACAAAAGTGTTAATATATTTCCAGTCTTATTTGCCAATTCAGCTGCAATCTGATCAAAAAATAATAGCTACAAACTGTTTACAAAGCCAAAAAGAGCATAACTTTGTCAAATAAGTTTCCTGACTTGCCTAATCTTATTCAACATGGTATTGTGACTTTCCCTTAAAAGTAGCTATAGGATATTCTTAGATCTGGGTTATTTCTTTAGCTCTCTGTTGCAATGCAGAAACACAGTCAGGATTGCTGCTCCTAAATATGTATGTTTTTGAATGTTTATCTATAAATAATTATATTCATTAGATTACATGTGCAGTACCTTATAAATAGTAAATATTGAACAAGTATTTGATGAGGGGATTCACATATATTCACCAAGAATATGTATGTTTGTATTTCTAAAGGTCTTGATAAGCTTATGGAGGCAAGTGAATCTGTTGCTAAACTCTCTCAAGATCTGGCAGTCAAAGAGAAGGAATTGGCAGTGGCTTCTGTAAAAGCAGATGAAGTGAGTTTGCATTTCTTTTATCACTACTGATAAGGAATATTTTTCCATAATTAAGAAAGCATTATTTTAAAATGCTGTTTAAAAGTAAACAGGGTATAAACCAATAGATAATTTCTGGTAAGATAATGTTCACAAAGGCCATTATATATTTTTGTTTAACTTATACCAAGACATATGTAAGCTATTATATCTGTTACTTGGTCTAAGATTATTCTTTCTTCTCTTGCTGTATCTTGTTCTCTTTCATCTGTTTGCGAAATTTCTCTGAGTTTTATTTGGTCTTCTCTTTAAGGACCCTGTAAACTCTAGTTTTCTAGGATGGCCCATATCTCATCTACAGTGTATGTCTAGGAGAGAAAAGGGTAAGAGAAAGAGTTGATGACGTTTAAAAAAAAGAAAAGGAAAGAAGATACTTCACTCGAGGTTATAGGGATGCAAGTATGCAGATTTCATATCTACACAGAGAGACAGTTAAGAATATCCGCTTAACTCTTGACCCTCACCCAGTTACTGAAGTGAGTAAGATAACAGGGGAAGCCCTTAAGCCTGGTCCTGGCACAAGGTAATAAGCACTCAGTAAATATTGGCTACTTTTATTGTTATTACATGAGGCTTTTATTTTGGCTTCTGACCTTATTCCATTATACTTACTTGAATTGTTTTAAGTTTCTAGAACTCATAGAGTGGAAACACCATTTTTTGAAAGCTTGAAGTACTTATTTCTAAGCCTAAGGAAAGCTTAGAAAATGGGATTCTGAAAGGAACTGCCCAGAGGAATTATTTTAATATACCTGAAATTACAGGCAACTCAGACCTGGAGTAAATTCGCTCTTAGTCATGTTTTTATTATATTGAATAAATATTCTCTTACTACTCAAATTTTGCTTGAAAGGTTTCTCTGCTTTCTTGTGTTTTCTTAATTTAACAGGTATTAGCAGAAGTCACAGTGAGTGCTCAGGCTTCAGCCAAAATAAAAAATGAAGTCCAGGAGGTAAAAGACAAAGCCCAAAAAATTGTGGATGAAATTGACAGTGAAAAAGTAAAAGCTGAGTCCAAACTTGAGGCGGCCAAGCCTGCATTGGAAGAAGCAGAGGCAGCCCTGAATGTGAGCAGTGTATTGTTATCCCTCCCAACACCAGTTCTCGCAGGTGGCAGGTTTCATTGCAGAGAGATTAACAGTGGAATTTTGTCATAAGAAAACTGTATTGCGCTCTCAATGTGATCTCTGAGTCTAGAAACAAATGTTTCCTGTTTTCTAAGTTCTATTTTTTAAGTCCTTACTTCTTATATCACATTGTTTTTATTTCATAATCAGCCTTCCTGAGAACTGAGTTTTAATGCTGGTGATTAGTGGCCTAACCCATGAGGAATTCAGATTACATGGAGAATCACCTTAGTTTTTCCAGCATCCCCTCTAGATTATGTCATGTCCTCTTTTAGAATCTTTTTGTGGTTTCCACTCCTCTTAGGATAAAATTCCAACATAGGCATCCACAGCCATGAGGGGCACAGCTTTGGAGGCAGGTGTATCTATCTGCATTTGCCTCTCATGACCCCCATTTCATACAAGTGTATATATTTTTATACTGTATACACACACATATGTATATGATCAAGAGTAAATTTACTTAACTTTCTTGAGTCTCCATGGGGAATATAATTTCTCCTTGATCCTTGAATGATGAATGTAATCATTATAAGTAATTAATACAATTTACTGGACACATAGAAACTGCTGAGTATTAGTGGATCTGCTGCTGCTGCTGATAACCTGTTCTAAACTTTATCTTTTGTCATCCTGTCCTTACACACAGTATGATCCAGTCTTACAGAAATGCCTGTAAAAGAAGACCACCTTCTTTTAAGAACTGTGGTCTTTTTCATTTAAATGTGTTTCTCCCTCTGCTTGGAATCTACAGTTCATTGCTTAATACGAGTCATTCTTCAAATCTTGGCTCAAGGCCTCACTCCTTCCCGAAAGCTTTCATGTCTTCTGGATTCACCTTTGTTTTCCTATCACTCATAGGCCTCTATCATGGCAGAAATCCTAGTGTAGGGTGATTATGTTTTCTCTGCTTTCCTCAGGAGGTATGAGGACAAGCCTATTTTTGTTTGTTTGTTTTGTTTTATGTGGGTGAATGCCTGCAGTTGTTAAATGAATGAATAAGTCTATGGTAGTCATTTAATGAATTTTTCACAGTGACCAGGGCACATTCTCCACTTCCATTTGGTTTATAGGTTCCACAGTGACATACCATAGGCTGAGATCACTGAACCAAAGAAATCTCAGGACATTTTGTTGATCACACGGTCCACAGTCCTTCTTGCCTGGACCCTCAGGCAATGTCTTAGTCCACACACAGTTCATGGGTTGTAACTTTTAAAAAATATTTTCGTGAGTCACAGTAACAGAAAGAAGTTGTAATAACTTCTTTTATCTCTTAATTCCTTCCCTTCCATAGACACTGCAGCCCACAAGGGAAGACTGAAGGTGAAGTTTCCAATGTTTAGGCTCTGTCTCCTCTCTTAACATCCACATGTAATACAAACTCAGTGCTTTATGTAGTTGCAAGTTAACAAACAAAATGTTATATAATAATGGATTTTGTTAATAGAGGTCTGTGCTTGTGGGCAGTGGATGGTAGTGGCATTTTAAACCATTTAATTTGGGGCAACAAGAAAAGAATAAAAACAAACAGAAATTCCAAAATAACAATAAAAGAACAGCTGTGCAAAAATTTTGTAATTCCTACCCTTGAGGGGATAATGTCAGGAACTTGAGAGAAACATATGTTTTCAAGCTTTCTACCTTAATTGTCTAAAAGTATTAGATTTTTATATAACTATTAATATTACTCAATAAAAAAATGTATTGATTTCGAATCCCAATGCAGACTATCAAACCAAATGATATTGCCACGGTCAGAAAGCTTGCAAAACCCCCACATCTTATTATGAGAATCATGGATTGTGTTTTGCTACTCTTTCAAAAGAAAATTGACCCTGTTACTATGGATCCAGAGAAACCGTGCTGTAAGCCGTCATGGGGAGAGTCATTAAAGGTAAGTAAAATCTATCTTTGTAAGTCTAATGGGGTGCATCAGGTGTCGCCAGCCCAGGACACTCAATATAGACCAGACAAACTGGCAGACAATAATTGATTATTGTGTATTGATGAGTCTATCTGACACTACATCACTCAAAATGTAAGTAGGGATAGATTTTAAAGGTGAATGCCTTCTTTTTATGAAATCTGTCCAGAATCAGTGGCCAGTGTTGGCACAGCTTTGGTATCCTTCTAGTCCAGTCTTCGAAAGAGGCCGGGTGTGTGTGGTTGGTGGCGTTCAGATGCACTTATTACATAGCTTTTCTTCTTTACTTTTTTGCTGTGGTACCCGAGAGACACTTTGCCATTTACAGGTTTAGGTTGACTGCTACAGATTTAGGCTGGCTGCTGCCAGTAGTCTTGATTTGTGTATTTGGAGCAAATCAGCTGTTACTTTGAAAAAATTCAGTTTAGAAGTGCATACTAACTCAGAAAGAAATTATCTCTTTTGCCCCAGAATTTAGGGGTTGTATTACTATTTTTCAGTTGATGAGTGCAACAGGATTCCTGTGGAGCCTTCAGCAGTTCCCCAAGGACACTATAAATGAAGAGACTGTTGAGTTATTACAGCCATATTTTAACATGGATGACTATACTTTTGAAAGTGCCAAAAAGGTCTGTGGAAATGTGGCTGGTCTGCTTTCTTGGACACTTGCTATGGCAACATTTTATGGCATAAATAAGGAAGTGTTGCCTCTAAAGGTAAGAGTTTCCCTCCTTTGCCTAGTAAATCAATATTTCATAACATAGATCATCTATATTACTGCTATTAAGAGACAAAGCATGATTTAGACTAATAAAGCTAGATAGCCCTTTCCCCACATCTTTCTTGTGTGTCCTCTCAAAGTTTCTCCTTTTTAGATCTTTTACTTCTTTCCCCACAGTATGGCAAGAAACTGAAACCAACTTCTTAACTTAAACAGGAAGTGAATTTATTGGGAATAATAATGAAGTTATTATAAAAGAAAACTTTCCATTTCTTTAGAGTTTGGAGATTGATTCCTATATTCTAAGCTAAATTTATAAAAATTAGGATCAACATCTAGAAATGTTCTAAATTTCAAAGACAAAAAGAGAACATTATATGCGATGTAAAAAAACAAACGAAATTGAAATGGTTGCTAAGAGAAATCAGGGCATTGCAGGCTTCCCACAACACTAAATGTTAGAAGATAGTAGAAAAACATATACAGAATTTCGAGGATATAATTGTGTGGTTCAAGAATACAATAATGGGTAAACTGACCTTCATGTGTGAGGGAACAAAAAGACATTCTTAAAGATGCAACTTAAGTATTGTGAGATACACACACACACACTCACACACCCCATCTGTATTGAACCAGCCTGTCCTTCAGATCTGAGGGTATAGAAGGGCATCCGTAGGAGTGCAAGAGTTCATAAAATGTACCACCCAGATGCACACTACTCCCACGGCCCCGTCCCAGCCCTGCCCACAAGCTGTAAGTGTTGTGGTTGCTCTGTGGAGCAGAAAATGATGAGTTAGTGGGCAGGGGTTGCCATTTTTCATCAAAAGCCTCATAGAATGGCTGCCTCTTTAAACTCTATGCATAGGTAACTATGAGAAAAATAGAAAATAAATTTAGAGTAGAAAAGTTTTAACAAAGAAAAATGATAGGACAATATAGCAGATACACCCAAACAGAAGCATACCAAGGGAAAATGTTACTATAAATGTATAGAATTCAAGGGAAAAAAGGACATGGCAGCAAAGCCATTTTTTATTGATAAAGATTATGATTCACAGTGAAGACAATTATAGTAATGCTTTGTAAAATATAATCATATGAAATTAAATAAAGAAAAACATATTAGTATTTAAGTAGAAATTAGCAAATAGAATAAGTGCCAGCTTCACAGGTATGCACACGAGGTGCCATGTTTAGAAGGGCCAACACTGCAAATGCAATCCGTGCAGCCTGGTTCTCTGTACCCTCGATGAATCCCCAAGAATAATAATAAAAAAAAGAGTACCAAATAAAATATCTGAGTTACTTAATTAACAAAGGAAAAAAGGGATGGCGCTTGTGGCTCAAAGGAGTAGGACGTGGGCCCCATATACCGGAGGTGGCGGGTTTAAACCTGACCCCAGCCAAAAACTGCACCAAAAAAAAAAAAAGAAAACTTAGAAAAAAAGAAGAAGGACCAACATTGGGTTTACACTTGGTTCTTTCTCTCTTGAAATTCTTAATAGTTTTTTAATAAGGCCCCCATATTTTAGTTTTGCATAGGGACCTCCAAACTTTGAAATCAGTGTTGAGTAGGCATAAAGTAATAATTATATAGAATTTTTATACAATATTATTTTTCGGTTTGAGTAGCTGATCTCTGCAGTATAAATATTTCCACTACTACCAACTTTAAACATCACTGAGCATAGATTTAGAAAAAGATGGACTTGCTTCATTATAAACAAAGAATATGAAATTATTTCTAGAGTTCAAGAAACATTTATAAAATTTATTCTATTCAGTGCTAAAAGAGGAGCTTGATTAAGTTTCTAAAAGCAAAAATTCCTGGAGCTTCATTCTTTGATTATAAGTAATAAAAGTAGAAAGTTTACATTTTAAAAAAGCCAGTTGCTTCTATTTAGGAAATGATGAAAATAAGCTAATTACCAAAGTTTTTGTAATGTGGCCAAAATGGAACATTCTTAGACCTTAAATGCATCAAAGAAACTAAACATTCCACTTACAAGTTAAAGTATATACGCACACATAGAAACAAAACGTACAGAAAGCAGAACAAAGCTAACAAAAATCACATGAACAATTAAAGGACAGAAAAGTAGCAGAATTAGCAGGTAAATCTGGTGCTTTGGAAAACTAAGCTGTAGGAGACACATTTCTGGAAAATATAATCAAGAAGAAAATGCACAAAACTAAATGAGAATAGGGAGGTAAAGCCACATAATAGATTTGTAGATTAAAATCATTAAAAAGAAAATTTTACGCAGCTATCTGTAAATATGTTAAAAAATCTGAGTGAAATGAAATTTTTCTGGGGAAAAAGGACTAAATTTAAATAAATATTGAGAAGAAAAGAAAGTTACCAAAGATCTTCTACTCCAGAAGGCTCTGAGTCTAGTTTACTTTGCTAATTAATTATTTTTAAATTTTCAAGAGACATAATTACCATGTTGGAGAACTTAGAAAAATACGTAAATCTACTGTCCCAGTAATTTCACTTCCAAGAACCTTTACCAAAGAAACAATAACAAATGTTTATATATCCAGTAGTATTTACCATAAACATTATTTATAGTAATTAAAAATGGTGGGGAGAAAAACGTATAAAAATAAGAACAAGGTTAAGTGAATTATAATACATTCAAATTACGGAATATTACGTAGCTGTATAACTAATGTTCATGAAAGAATGCTTATAGACAGGGGAAATGATTATCCAAGCACTGCATCCAGTGAAAAATAGGAATGCCAATTGGCAACTTAACACAATATTCACAGGTTATCTCTGAGTGGGCACTTTTTGGTCTCCTTCCTATATGTAGCTGCATTTTCCATGTTTCCATGTTACCTATATTGAACATTAGTAATTATAAGGACAAAAAAGTAATGACATATCCCCAAGACCTTCTGTGTCCCTGAAAACACTGAAACAGATGGCCTCCATAGTACCCTTGGGGGCAAACATTATGTAACTAGTGTTGATCCTGGCAGATTGAAATCATGACCGTTTGGCGAGCCAGTCCATCACACTCACCACCTCTTCTTCCTCTGAAGGCTAACCTGGCCAAGCAGGAAGGCCGCTTATCCGTGGCTAATGCTGAGTTGGGGAAGGCTCAGGCACTGCTGGATGAAAAACAAGCTGAGTTGGATAAAGTACAAGCAAAATTTGATGCAGCGATGAATGAGAAAATGGTGAGAGTTAATATACAAAATTGCCATTACCAAAACGATGTACTGAAGCTTTACACAAGGATAGGTTGTATTCAGAGACGGACAAATATCTATGATGAATATTCATCAGAATGTCCTTAGTCACTGGCTGTGTCTACCTATTTTGGATCTTTTGTATTCAAGATTGTTTTTAGTGTTTTTACTAATCAGGTATCTGTGAGAGTAAGCTGTGATGTTATACAAAGAGTATTGATTTTGGAGTTAGAAAAATGGGTCTGAGATCCACCTCAGGCACTTACTCATTGTGCATTTTAGGGTAATTGACTTGGCTCAATGTGCTAAATGGGGATCCTAACGTGACCTCTTGGTGTAGGTTATAAGTCATGGTGGCCTGGTAAAGGTTCAACAATCTGCTTGTATATGGGGGTGGGCGGGGAAAACTGAGAGGAAGACCCAGGTGATATATGCTGATTTCTGTGTTATAAATATTTCCACTACTACCAACTTTAAACTATGTAACATCACTGAGTGCATAAATTGGAGAAAGATGCACGGAAGCACACAATCGCATACTGTTTCCATCATGGAAACAGTAACTTCACCTCCAGAGCATGGATGATAATTAAATATAAATAATCAGGAATGTATAGATATTTATTGTTTATTACCTTCGCTTTTAATATAATTTGTTTAGTTGGAAGTTTATATACATTATCTCCTCTGTGGACCACCTCCTTAAGTTGACTTGATTTTCATAGACCAGACATATACCACATGGACCTATCAGTATAGCAGGCCTAGTTCCTTATGTTGACCACCTCTGCATGTTGACCAGTTCACTACAGAACCTTGGGTGGTCAACTTACAGAGCTTCAACTGTAATTTACTTTTTGACAAAGGTTGTGTTTAACACCAGCTCACTAATTTTCTGAGAATTTAGCAACTGGCTCCTGTGAGCTGGTTCAAGCTGGCTGCAGCACTCCACTGTTTTGAGTGAAATTTTTCCCAGAGAAAATAGTTTATAAATGGCAAATAACTCAGGATTATTATTAAATCTAAGACATTAAAATAATATATTTTATTGATATGATTCTGTTTTGAAAATATTTAATAGAACTACTATTTTGATTTATGCCATTTGGATCTTCTCTTACAAAAATGGCTTCCCTTGAAATTTTGTAAGGTAAAATCACTATATTGTGAATGAGAGATCAGAGTTCAATGTGTAGGGTTTCACTTACACCGTATTCTCATTTTGCAAATGAAGAAATTCTTCTGTGTGTGAATATAATGGATGTTTGATGAAGCCCTTAAAGAAGTTCTTTGAAACATTCTCCCCCTTGAATGCAGGATTTGCTTAACGATGCTGATATGTGCCGGAAGAAGATGCAGGCCGCCTCCGCTCTCATTGATGGGCTGAGCGGAGAGAAAGTCCGCTGGACCCAGCAAAGTAAAGAGTTCAAAGCTCAGATTAATAGGTATGAATGTGGGTCTTTTTTATGATCACTGTCCTTCCTTGTGGCATTAGAGAGCATAAAATCCATTTCCGTGGTGAATACTCTTCCCCTTTATTTTCACGTGCCCTTCTTCGAATACCATCATCTAAGAAAGTGTTTACAATTTAAATCACCCACACTCAGTAAAATACTGTACAGTGTGAAGAAAACATTGTGACACACTGTAAATATGGTTTACAGTGAACCTACTGAAACTGTAGGGTTTTTTTTTTTATAATTTTATTGAATCATAATTCTGTACATTGGTGCAATCATAGGGCACGATTCGTATACATTCAGAAATGTTTTCATCGTACTGTTACAGATAAGCCCTGGCTATCTTTTAGAGATGGGGTCTTGCTCT
>CAUYON010208831.1:0-10049 GCA_963573935.1 Arctocebus calabarensis | reverse complement strand
TATTTTGCCCTGGGTAGAGTGCTGTGGCGTCACAGCTCACAGCAACCTCCAACTCTTGGGCTTAGGCGATTCTCTTGCCTCAGCCTCCAAAGTAGCTGAGACTAGAGGCGCTTGCCATAATGCCCAGCTATTTTTCTTGGTTACAGTTGTCATTGTTTGAGCTGGCCCGGGCCAGGTTCTAACCCATCAGCCTTGGTGTGTGTGGCTGGCACCCTACCTACTGAGCTACGGGTGCTGGCAACACCTGGCTATTTTTTGTTGTCTTTGTTTAGGAAGCCTGTGCCAGGTTCAAACCCACCAGCCCCAATGCATGTGGCTGGCACCCTAACCACTGAGCTATGGGTGCTGAGCCTTGTCTACTCTTCTTTAGTTTTAGTATCTTATACCAGTATTCTGATTTTTAAAATAAATGGAAGCTTTCCTTTCTTTTGTGCTGTAAAACAACTTAAATTAGATTGGAATTATCTGTTTAATTGATGTGTTAGCATGTAGCACCTATGAAAACATCTGAACTTAATGCTTTTATTTAATTCATTTAATCATTATTTCATTTATTTATACATAAGAGAGTGGACCAGTTCTCAGATAGCTTTATTTATTTGGAAGATCGGTTTGATTTTCTGATACTCCTCTGGTTACTTTGGATGGTTTTATAATCTTCCATATAACCATTCATTTTATGAGAATTCTACATAGATTGAGCAAAGAATGTCTTTTTTAAAAAACGCCTTGTATTTAAGTATCTTTTGCTTCCATGGTTATTTTTCCATTCTTGTTTTGATTTGCTATGCTTCTTGCTTTTTCTTTAATTTGTTTAGTCCATATCATTTTTCTGTATTCTAATTTCTGCTTGCTTGGTACTTTCCTTGAGTTTTCTTGCTGCTACTGTTGCTATTCTGTGACGTTCCTGCCTTGAAAACTCAGTTTCTTTTCATTCTTTGAAGAATTCAAGACTATGAATTATCCTCTTAGCATTGATTAAGTCATATGCTGCAGATTCTAATTATGCATTATTTTTATTGTTAATTGCTTGATATACTATTTTAGTTTTGATTTTATTTTTATCTAATATGTTGAGTTTTTTAACTATATAGATGACAGGTTTTTAATTATTGTTTTTGTTCATAGTTTTATTAAATCACAGAATGGTTTCTAATACTTCTTGAATGTTTTGAACTTTTCTTTGTCATCTAATATATAGTTGTCTTTACGAATTTCATAGGCATTTGCAAAGAAGATGTATTCTCTGTTTTCAGGGGATAAAGTTCGATATATTTGTCCACTTGATCTATCTTGGGCTGAGAGAGGTGAATTGAAATCTATTACTATATTGTGTTTGTTTATTTTTTCCTTTATTTACTCTAGTTTTTTTTTGTTTGTTTGTTTGTTTTGCCAGTTTTGTTGCTGTATTATTTGGTACATAAAATCTCAAGTTAGGTCTTCATTTTAGTTGTACTAGTTTTCAATTATTTTACATTGCAGTTAAACTTTGTTCGATGTTGTGAACCCTACTTTTTTGTTTGCTTGCATTTGCCTGTGCTTTGCCATTCCTTTTCCTCCAGCCTTTCTTAATCACTCTGTTTTAGATGCATTTCCTGAATATGACCTATGGAAATGTTTTGCTGTTCGATCCAGTATCACCTTTTCTCTAGTAGATGAATTTATCCCACTTTCACTTTTCTCTATCATTTGATTTCATATTATGCTTTATGTTTTTTGTTTGTTTGTTTTTGTTTTTTGAGACAGAGCCTCAAGCTGTCGCCCTGGGTAGAGTGCTGTGGCATCACAGCTCACAGCAACCTCCAATTCCTGGGCTCAAGCGAGTCTCTTGCCTCCGCCTCCCAAGCAGCTGGGACTACAGGCGCCCGCCACAACGCCCGGCCATTTTTTTGGTTGCAGCCTTCATTGTTGTTTGGCGGGCCTGGGGGCTAGATTTGAACCCGCCAGCTCAGGTGTACGTGGCTGGCGCCTTAGCCCGTTGAGCCACAGGCGCTGAGCCTCAACTTTTCTTAATTAAAAAAATTCTCACTGATTCTATGTCTTCAAATTATTGTTCCTTGCCATTCCCTCCATTCTCATCCTCTGACAATCCTGTTCAGCAAATGTGAAAGCATATCAATCTATTATCTACATCTTTTATCTCTTCTTTCATATATTTAATCTATTTTTATTTCTCTCATCCTTGCATTCCTCAGGACTTTTTCATAATGCACTAATTTTCTCTTTTGGTCTAGTCTTTAGATTATTATATTTTAAACTTTCTGTCCAGAGATGAAATTTCCAAGATTCTAATGGGTTCATTTTCAAATATTCCAGTTCTTTAAAAATATGTCTATTTTCATTTCTTAATTCTTTTTGTCAAAATTATGTTTTCATTTATAGCTTTGAACATTTTCAACACACTGATTTTCAAATCCTCATCTGACTGTCATATAATAATTACATATATATATGTATATATATATATAGAGAGAGAGAGAGAGAGAAAGACAGAGTCTTACTTTGTCACCCTTGGTAGAGTGCTGTGGCATAATAGTTCACAACAACTTCAAAATCCCAGGCTCAAGCTATCCTCTTGCTTCTGATTTTGTATTTTTAGTAGAGATGGGGTCTGGCTCAGACTGGTCTCAAACTTCTGAGCTCAAGCAATCCACCTGCCTTGGCCTCCCAGAGTGCCAGGATTATAGGCCTGCCCCACTGTGCCTGGCCCTAAAAATAATTTCTTGTGGAGTAAATTTCTGTTTTGACTATTTGCTTTATTGGTTTTCTTTCATAGTATCAGATTTATTGTTACATGTTGGATTGATTTGTAACTTCAGGGCTTTTTTTTTTTTTTCCTTTTTGTTACTGCCCCCTGCATTCTACCTTTTATTTTGGTAGTTTTGTAGTTGCCTGTTCTTGGGCCTCTGTGCTCTCAGTCCAAAGCTTGGTTCAATAATGACATTTGGGGGGTTTCGTCTCATAGTGATCTTGGGAACCTGACAGATCCAGCCAAAGCCAGCAGGTGGCTTAGTTTAACTCTAGATTCCAAAGCTACATGGGTCTGTCATTTTACCTTCCTGGACTTACAGCTTGATTCTAGTTCTAGACTTAGTCAACATTTGGGGTAATTTCTTTAGGCTCCTTTCAGAAGGTATGAATTGGAATCTTGCTCCCCGGGATCTGGCTTCACACTGTGAATCTCCCCCCATTTTCCTGGCCTGTATGAATCACTCTAATCTTCTTGGCCATGCAGGAGCTACATTCTGGCTGCCACTGCCTGCCTTTGAGCTTTCAGTTTGGCAAGCCTCCGCTCATCTCTGGTTCACAAATGTATGTGTCTTGTATTTGAGCTCAACTACATCTTTTTTATTTTTACTTTTTATATCTTATGCATCCTTGCTATGTATTTAGATCAGAGAGGATTTTCAAAGCAATGAGTCATTGAGGAATGATAATTGGATGTCTGTGTAATTCTGATTCGTTTCATTATTTACCAAGGTTTTAATAGACATTGGCCCAGGCCAAGAATTTATGAAGAAGACCCCAAAGACAATTGCAGAAACAAAAATTTAAAAATGGGACTTGATTAAATTAAAAAACTTCTTCACAGCCAAGGAAACAATCAATAGAGTCGATAGACAACCTACAGAATGGGAGAAAGTATATAGTATTTACATGCTATACCTCCAATAAAGAGCTAATAACCAGAATCTATAAAGAAAGAACTGCAACAAATCAGCAAGAAAAAAATCAAATAACTCCATCAAAAAGTGGGCAAAGGACATGAACAGAGCTTTTCAAAAGAAGAAACTAATGGCCAATAAACATACGAAAAAATGTTCAACACCTGTAATCATCGGGGAAATGCAAACCACAATAAGATATCACTTAACGGTAGTGATATTAATTGCTTAATTGCTAGAAATGTCCCAAGCAACAGATTCTGGTATGGATACAGAGAGAAGGGAACACTTAAACACTATTAGTGGGACAGCAAACTAGTAGAACCTCTATGCGAAGTTGTATGGAGATACCTCAAAGAACTAAAAGTAGATCTACTATTTGATCCAGCAATCCACTCTTGGGTATTCACTTAAAGGAAAAAAGTTGGCTTGGCACCTTTGGCTCAGCGGGCTAAGGAGCCAGCCACGTTCACCTGAGCTGGTGGGTTCGAATCCAACCCGGGCCCGCCAAACAACAATGACGGCTGTAACCAAAAAAAGGCCAGGCATTGTGGTGGGTGCCTGTAGTCCCAGCTACTTGGGAGGCAGAGGCAGGAGACTTGCTTGAGTCCAGGAATTGGAGGTTGCTGTGAGCTGTGATGCTACAGCAGTCTATCCAGGGTGACAGCTTGAGGCTCTGTCTCAAAAAAAAAAAAAAAAGGAAAAGGAAAAAAGTTATTTTATAAAAAAGGGATGTACACTCAAATGTTTATTACAGCATGATTCACAAGTGCAAAGATATGGAATCAACCCAAGTGTCCATCAATATTTAAGTGGATTAATAAAATGTGGTATGTGTATACCATGGATTACTACTCAGCCATAAAATACGACAAACTAATGCCTTTTATAACAACTTGAATAGAACTGGAGACCATTCTTCTAAGTGAAGTATCACAAGAATGGAAACACAACCATCACATGTAATCAGTATTAAATTGGAACTAATTGATTTACACTCTTAAGCACGTATGGTAGCAAAACTGAATGGAAAGCAAGCATGTGGGAGGGGGAAGAGGGAAGAGTTAAATTCACACCTAGTGGGTACAATGTAGGCTGTCTGGACAATTCTGGGAGGCAAAATTGTCACTTACAATTTTGTCTCAAACTATACAGAAGCAATTCAATCCATGTAAAGAAAACATTTGCATCCCTGTGATATTATTCTGAAATTTTAAAAGTATCTATTGTGGAGCTGTATGAGTGTCAGAGCCAAGGTCGTGTTCCTATAATAAAGCCTTAGGGTGCCTAAAAAAGGTCCGACATTTTCAGCTCCTATAGGAAGAGATGTCTTGGCCTCCTACCAAAACATATAATTTGTTGATTTCCCAGAGTTGGAAAAGGGATTCAGATTTAGGGCTGCCAAACAAAATAACTATCTACTAATAACATACACCCTGAAAACCTATGAACAGACATCTTCTGAGCATTACATATATTTCTTCCTTTTCTGTACAAAACCATAAATATATTCAAACATCAACAAGCTAAAGTTTATTCTCCATGCAATTCCACAGGCCCTACAGATCAACGTGACCACACAAAGCAGAGCTTTTTGTTAAAAGCCTGACTAAAATTCACAAAGGCTTGATTTTATACTTTATAATAGCTTTTAATCTGCATTGGTTGGAACTCTAGAGGCCCATCTGTTCTAACAGAAGACTTTGTCAACTTTATATTTTTATGGCACTACTGTAATTGCAGGTTTTTGTGATATTTGTAGAGTTTGAGCTGAAAATAATGAGAAAAATAATCTATAAAAAGTGTTAGGACACCATCACTTTTTAGCAGTTACCATGCAATCACAGATGCCAGGGACATTTAATGATTTAATTATATTGAACTTGGGCCTTTCTCTCCATTTTCAAAACTTGTAGACTGGGCAGCACCTTCCATTTTCAAAACTTGTAAAAGGCGAAAGATTTATGCGATCTGAAGAGAAACCAGAGTATTCAAAACTTGTAGACTGGGCAGCACCTGTGGCTCAGTGGGTAGGGCACCAGCCCCATATACCAAGGGTGGCAGGTTCAAACCTGGCCCCAGCCAAACTGCAACAAAATATAGCCGGGTGTTGTGGTGGGTGCCTGTAGTCCCAGCTATTCAGGAGGCTGAGGCAGGAGAATAGCTTAAGCCCAGGAGTTGGAGGTTGCTGTGAGCTGTGACACCACAGCACTCCACCAAGGGCGACAAAGTAAGACTCTGTCAAAAAAAAAAAAAAAAGAAAAGAAAAGAGAAAGGCTCAGCGTCTGTAGCTCAAGCAGCTAAGGTATCAGCTACATACACCAGAGCTGGTGGGTTTGAATCCAGCCTGGGCCTGCCAAACAACAATGACAACTATAACCAAAAAAATGGCCAGGCATTGGTGGGCACCTGTAGTCCCAGCTACTTGGGAGACTGAGGCAAGGGAATCGCTTAGGCCCAGGAGTTGGAGTTTGCTGTGAGCTGTGATGCAATGGCACTCTATCCAGGTCAACAGTTTGAGGCTCTGTCTCAAACAAACGAACAAACAAAAAAAACTTGTAGACTTTTGATACCATAGATAATGGGGGAAATAAAAAAGAATGGAATTTCCAGATTGCCATTTGGCTCCCTAGAAAAGATTTTGTTTGCCTTACGCCTACTGTAAAAGATTACCACTCCCTTGGGTCCTATGAGAATCTCTCTTTATAACTTCTGTATTTAAAATGAAAATGTCTTAGGAGCCTTCTCTTGAACCTTTGTCAATGACTCTGTGCCTTTTCTTCATATTTCAAATGGACCTTTATTCTTTCCTGAGACCTATACCTGTATCTGCAATGGTCAAAGCCTACAGGTTCTCTGGCAACGTTTTAGAGTTTCATTAAATTCCAGCATGATATTTAGTTTGCTTCCCATACTGATTCTCATTAATAATTAAGGCAACATCTGATTCCACGTAGGGACACCGTGACCATTTTAAAGCATCTCGCCTTTGAAGACAAACTCATCTGTATGGTTGGCTATAGTCTCTGCTGTATGCCTGACTACTTCTTTAGCATGTTCTTGGGGAATCCTCTCTGTCTCAAGTTTAGAATGTTACTATAAATTCTCTGTGCATTTACCAGATGAGAGATTTTATTGACTGACTGGATTTGGTGACCATCTATCACCCATTCCTCACAATATTTGCCCCCCATTTCCTACCATCTACTTGGATATATTTTTTACCAGCTCAAGTTGGTTGTTGGTTAAGACTAAGGTCTCTTTACCCTAAATACAACTGAGGAAAATGTAAGGGTAGAGTGAGAGACAAACAGGCCTTAGAGCTAAGCTTGGCAATGGAGTAACAAATGTGCGTTTTCCAACCAAGAAAAGCAATTAAACATCTACCTATTTGCTGGTCTTGTCTCCTCAAAGAAACAGTCCTTGAATTAGCCACTAGTGTGCTTGTTACCTTGTCTATGCTACCTGACATGCTTTGAATGGTCAGAAAAGGTCACACTCATCTTCTCTATTATATTCTTTACGGTTACAATCAATGTTAAATGAAAATGTAACAAAACCCAGCAAGGCTATAATAGACTGTTTATTGCAGTTACTCAAGTGATAAAAATTATACTGAAAGTATATACTGGGAGAAGAACATTCCCTAGATTGCTTAAGACAGTGATACATAGAAACATTTTAAAAATATTCTTAATAGTCATACATTTATAATGGAATAAATTATTTATTCAGTTAAACACCCATATCTTTATGAACATTGTTCCTTTTGAAAATAATATGAATGGAAATAAGTGCTCTTTATCTAAAAAAAAAGCTTATTGTCATTTGGCATTAACAAAATAAAAAGAAAGCTATCGTACCTCGAAAATCTTACTCCTTGGCTTCTAGTCTCTGAAGCAATGATTACTGCAAGTTTACTTCAGACCTTACATTCAAGCAAGTAATCTACACATTTCATTTGTCATTTTACCCAGTGTGCTCAGAATTAACATTAAGCTATTTGGGGGGAGAGGAAAGAAATAGGTTTGCATTAGGAAATTAACCCTTTTCCCAGGAAAAGGCCACACTACAGAAAAAAACAAGTACCAAAAACAAATGAAGAAAGTAGACTAGACCCTCAAATCAAAAAGCAGTATTTATGCAAAAGTAATAGGCAGACAAAGGTATGAATTGTGAAGTAATTTTCAACACAACATAGAATGAAAATAAATGGTCACCTCTTACATTGCACACTCATGTCACATTGCTGTTACCTGCCACAAACCAGAGATAAGCTTGAGAAAGAATTGATACTTTTCCTGAACCAAATCAGGGTTGGAGGTCTGCAGAAAGCTGGGTGAATAGCGCTGCTTTAAGGAACACATAGAAAGGATGCAGGAGAAGGTGATGAATGAGGAGAAGTGGAACTAGGAATAAAGTGTTTTAGTTTGACAGCTCCCTCCTGCAATTCCTTTATAGTCACTTTTCCTCCTCCCCTCCACCCCTAGCTCCTGGCAACCACTGATGTGTTTTCCATCTTTATAGTTTTCTCTATTTCAGAAAAACTTGTAAATGAAATCATACAATATGTAGCCTTTGGGTCTGCAGAAGCTACATACCATGTGATCCTGACTATATGACATTATGCAAAAGGCAAGTCTTAGGCTGAGCGTGGTGGCTCACACCTGTAGTCCTAGCACTCTGGAAAGCCAAGGGGAGTGGATTGCCCTGACCTCACAGGTTCGAGACCAGCCTGGGAAAGAGCGAGACCCCATCCCTTAAAATAGCCAGGCATTGTGGTGGGCACCTGTAGTCCCAGCTAGACAGGCTGAGGCAAGAGAATTGCTGGAGCCCAAGAGTTTGAGGTTGTTATGAGCTATGATGTCACAGCATTCTACTGAGGGTGACAAAGTGAGACTTGGTCTCAAAAAAAAAAGAAAAAAGAAAGAAAGAAAGAAAGGCAAGACTACTGAGACAGTAAAAAATATCAGTGGTTGTTAGGGATTCGGGTTGGGGAGGGATATTTGAGTCAATATAAGAATTATGAATGATATTCTAATGGTGACACATGACACCATGCATTTGTCAAAATCCATAGAACACAAAGAGTGAACCTTAATGTAAATGATGAGCTTACTCAATAATATATCAATATTGGTTCTTCAATTGTTACAAATATACCACCTTCAATTGTATCTTTAAAGGGGAAAGGGAGGAGTCAGGGTATATGGAAACTCTGTAATTTTTGCCCAACATTTCTGTAAACCTAAACAGCTCTAAAAAACAAAGTCTATTAATTTTTTTAAAAAATATATGTATCATATGACAATAGTAATCTCACTCTTAAGTATTTAGAGAAGTGAAAAAAATGTTTCATGTCCTTTTTGATTCTTTTTAATCTCCTTTAATGCTTTTTTCTTTGTTCAACAGATATATGGGTCATTATGAATGTTTTGAGGTACACAAAAATCAAGAAATGTAAAATCTGTGCAGACAGAAACAAGTGGAGCCTTCCCAGGAACACTGACAAGCCAAGCAAGTTGAAACTTGTAAGGATGAATCAGAAATGATGTTGTTGACTGTATTTCTTAGAAGGGAATTAATGGCCCATAACACAGTCTGTCTGAAAACTTTTGTAGTGACTTATATATTTTCTTTCTTTCTTTTCTTTTTCTTTTTTTGAGACAGAGCCGCAAGCTATCGCTGTGGGTAGAGTGCAGTAGCATCACAGCTCACAGCAACCTCCAACTCCTGGGCTCTGGGCTCCAGCGATTCTCTTGCCTCAGCCTCCTGAGCAGCTAGGACTACAGGCACCTGCCACAATCCCTGGCTATTTTTTGGTTGTAGTTGTCATTGTTTGGCAGGCCAGGGCCGGATTCGAACCCACCAGTTCTGATGTATGTGGCTGGCACCTTAGCCACTTGAGCTACAGGTGCCAAGCTGTGACTTACGTATTTCCTAGTATACCATTTTAATTTCTTTGTGGTTCTTTTACTATATGTTTTGAGCTATCTTCTTTATGTTGCTTTAGAGATTATCATATAGAACTTAACTTCTTAGCCTTTCTTTCAGTTAATACCAATTCAAATAAGATACAAAAACTTTGGTCCAATAGAGATCCATTTACTCACTCTATCCTGTACTTTTTGTTGGTGTGTAGATATCTATATAGATATATAGATATAATTTGCCATTGAGTATATATATTATACTTTTTTTTTTGAGACAGAGCCTCAAGCTGTCACCCTGCATAGAGTGTCATGGCATCACAGCTCACAGCAACCTCCAATTCCTGGGCTCAAGCAAGTCTCCTGCCTCCACCTCCCAAGTAGCTGGGACTACAGGTGCCTGCCACAACACCCGGCCATTTTTTGGTGGCAGCCGTCATTGTTGTTTGGCGGG
>CAUYON010208829.1:0-71108 GCA_963573935.1 Arctocebus calabarensis | reverse complement strand
AAATCATAGCTGTGTACAATAGTGTAATCAAGGGGTACAATGTGCTGGCTTCATATACAATCTTAACTATTTTCATCAACCTGATTAACATAGCCCTCCTGGCAGTTTCTCAGTTATTATATGAAGACATGTGTATTCTGCATTTAGCAAGGTTCGCCTGTACCCTTCTAAGATGTACCACAGTGGGAGAAAGGGCTCTAGAGCCAGGGGGCCTGGGATGAATGTGGGTTAAACAGCTTCACACCAGCTGTTTGAACTTAGACTGCTACTTAACCTTTCTGTGCTTCATTCTGCTCGTCTGTAAAGTGGGAATAACAATGCCTACTTCCAGGGCTGCCAGAAGGTTTGAAGATATTAAAACACGTATACACTTCAGATAGTATCTGGCACATGCCCAGTAGCTATGATCATGATTTCAAATATCATATTCACTCTTCACTGCTTGCAGAGGTGAACAGTAGATATTCAGACCATAGGGAAAAACAAAAGCCCATTTCTAAGATGAGAAAGTGGATGACTAAGAGAATATTTGCCTGGCTTCAGGGGAGGAGAAGGTCCTGAAAACTTGATGCTTCCCAACCAGGTACTGAGCCCCAACTCCATTCAATCCATTGAACTCAAGAAAAGATCTGCCATGTAAGTGTTGTGGGAAAACAGAGGCATGCAGTCCAGTCTACATCAGGAGGTGAAACAAACAGAGAAAAACAAGGAGTAGAAATATGACAAAAATTTAGGAAGATGCAGTAAGTTGTGGGAGGGGAGGGGTCCCATGTGTTGGAGAAGAGAGTGTCAGGGACTGCACTTGTCACAGCAGGGAGGCAGGGAAGCATGGCATATATTTGAGAACAAGGTGGAGTCTAATTGGGTTGGAGTAAACTCAGGAGAGAAATGTCAGTTTGGGCTACCAGTGCAAAGTGTGAAATACAAAGGCAGGGTGAACTGGCACTTCATCAACAGATAGCAGAAGGCTGCTGAGGGTTTTCTGAACAGGGTAGTAATAAGAGATGTTACAAGTAGGAAAAAAAAAAATATATATATATATAAATTTCATGTCAATGTGAGGGTACAAACAACTGGGTTACAATCTTTGCATTTGTTAGGTAGAGTCCCTCTTGTAGTTGCGTCCTGCATGCAAAATATATACCCCTACATTGTGTCCATTAAATGGGAGTGCACCGATCTCCTCCCCTCTTCGTCTCTCCCCGCTTCCTCATTCCTTCTTCCCCTGCTTGAATTGAATTGAGTTTTTCTTCTCTGTGGGTGTGAATTAGTTCATCTACTGGCTTCATATTAGTATTGAGTACATTGGACATTTGCTTTTTTATTCTTGTGATACTTTACTAAGAAAAATGTGTTTCAACTCCATCCAAGTTAATACAAAAGATATAAAGTCACCATCTTTTTGGTGGCTGAATAGTATTCCATGGTGTGCATATACTATAGTTTGTTAATCCATTCCTGGGTTGATGGGCATTTAGGTTGTTTCCACATCTTGGCGATTGTAAATTGAGCTGTGATAAACAATCTAGTGCCAATTTCTTTATGATAAAATGGTTTTTTTTCTTCTAGATATTTATCCAGTAGTGGGATTGCAGGAACAAATGGGAGGTCTAATTTGAGTTCTTTGAGGATTCTCCATCCTTCTTTCCAAAGAGGCTGTATTAGTTTGCAGTCCTATCATCAGTGTAAAAGAGTTCCCCTCTCCACATCTGCGACTTTGGGACTTTGTGATGTGGGCTATTCTCACTGGGGTTAGGTGATATCTCAGGGTGGTTTTTATTTGCATCTCTATGATGATTAGGGACCTTTTTATATTTTAAAGCTAATAGGCTAGTCTATTTTTCCTAAGAGAGGAATCAAAGATAATAACATATCCATGCATATATACGTACACACACACACACACACATATATATATAAAATATTTTTTTTGGTCCTGGGTAACTAATGGCATGGTGTCTGCTAGAAATAGAGAAGACAGAATGAGGGGCTAGTTCGGTAGGAGAAGGAAAGTGCTTTTCTCAGGCAGTCTGGAGTAAAATACCAGTGAGTCATCCCAGAGGCAGTGACTGGCAGATTGTTGGGAATACAGAAGCTAGCGAGAGAGGCTAAGGATAGAGATATGGACTAGAGAGTTTGCTCCAAAGAGAGTCGTGCCATAGGAAAGTATATGATGGCCTGGGAAGAAATTGTAGAAGTAGTGACGGCTGAGGGATGAGGCTTGGAGACAGGACATTCAGGGGGAAGGAGACTGAAAAGAGCAGGAGGAAGGCTGAAGAAAAATAATTGCCAATGAAGGGATGGAGAAGTTAAGAGGGTGACACCTGAGGAAAGGCTGCATGGAGGCTCTGGTGACTTGTGCGAGTTCCCGAGTGGGCAGAGTGAGAGAGCATGGTAGTGCAAAGGGCTTTGCAGAATAGGAGAAGAGAGGAGCTCCTGAGCACATTCGGCTCTGCCTATCTTTCTAATGCATGAATTAAGATCAGAAAGACAAGCTAGAGAGAGAGGCTGGGTGGTTGCCAGAAGGTAGGATATTAACAAATCATGTTTATAGCAGAAATAGAGACTGTGAGGGGGCGTATGTAAACTGATCACTAAGAAAACAGAGAAGATTGTGCATAAAATAGCATTACTTGATTATGATCTGAATGAGTCAGTTAAAACATGTTAATATCAAATATCTCTTCTTAAGAATAACAACTTAAACAACAGCACATATATTTTAAATGTTGACTAGGCAAAGGTTTGAAGAGGAAGTAGCACATGTTTTTCGACCTGCACCATTGCTAGCCATCTGACTTCCTGTGAGTTACTGACCCTCTTGGTCTCAGATTCCTATCTGTGCAATGGAGATGGTAATACTTCTCCAGGTTGTTGCATTGTTGTAAGGACTGAGTGAGCTATTAAAAAATATGAATGCGTTCTTGTGATGCTTTACTAAGAATAATGTGTTCCACTTCCATCCAGGTTAATACAAAAGATGTAAAGTCTGCATCTTTTTTACCTTTTGGGCGTGGGACACAATTATAAGAGGGACTTTACCTAGCAAATGCAATCAGTGTAACCTGGTTCATTGTAGCCTCAATGAATCTCCAACAATAAAAATAATAAAATAAATATCAACCAGCAAATGCTTCAAAAAAATATGAATGCATGAGAGTTACTATCCCAGCACCTTGTGCATGGTAAATAGGTGTCCAGTAAGGATAAACTATCATAATTATCATAAACTTTTCTTGGCTTTCAGTTGAGCAGTCTTGGAGGGAGTAGTAGTAGGAAATCTGTAACCTGGGTTTAGCTGGACAGGTGCTCAAAAACTTGGCTTGAATAGATACAGGTAAAGGTGAAAGATTGTGTGTGAAAGGGAAAAGAAAGGAGAGGTTTAGGAAACAACAGAAGTACATGTATGTTGAGTTCATGTGTGTGTATGTGTGTGAAGGAAGAGAGGGTAATAATAAGTCTAGGGAAAGGCAGTATTTCATGATGGGTAGAAATGATTCCATGGCACCACTGCATGGTTGACTTAACTACAGGAAACCCTCCAAGCTGTGGCTTCGCACTTTGCAGTTATGAATACTGGTGCTCTTTATCAAGCTCCTCAGTCAAAACTGCAAATCTACAGTCCAGAACCACAGATTTCTTTCATTTTGACTTTGTAGCTTGGTTATCCTAACCAGTGACTAACTATTCTCTCCACACCCCCGACTTCAGCAAAACTGCAGAATACTGAGAGTATCAAACCAAAAGGTTTAGAGCATGGTTCAGTCCATGGTCTGTCTTCTTCAAGACTCAGTTTTCCTTTCTGTGATGATGATCTAATGTTTACTTTTCTGAATGTCTATGGAGATCGAATATTATAGTGTGTAAGTACTTGGTAATCTGGGAAGTGCTAAGTATAGGTTATCTTTTTATCCTAGTTTTCCTCAGTAATGTGCATGGAATTGAATTTGTTTTATGCAATTATAATCCATGTTACTTTTTGAATAATAAGCTCCATAAATTTACTACTTCCTTCCTTCCATTCATTCTAAATTTACTTCCCCAAGTATTCAGCTTCAGTGAGTGCTCTTCAGGAACTGACCTCTGGGGTGTGGGGATCAAGTATGTCACCCAGAACCTTCCCTTTCATCCTTTGTGTTTTTCCTGTCTGAGGAGGTCCTTACTCTGTTCCCTTCAGCCACAGTGCCCGTGTTCTCAAGCCTACTTGTGCATGAGGTTTGTCCAGTGGGGAGGCAGCTAGTGTGACTATTATACCCCAGATGCATGCATAATGGCTCACTGCTCTGGTAAGGTAATCTGTGGGTTATAATCCCAGCCTGCTTTCTCTCTAACTAGCTTCTCTTGTTAGCCCTTTCAGAATGTGTGAGGGAAATGAAAACTCATTTAAAAATTATCCCAAACATCTGCTAGTAGCCTCCACCACAATCCAATATATTTGGTGCATTACAAAGTTCTTAAAAATGACTTTTGGATGATCCTTTGTTTATCTCTCCTCCATTAGCAGAAACGTGGAGAGCTGCTTTTGTATTTACATGGATATCTCATTCTCTCTCTTTCTTTTGCTCCCTCTCTCTCTTCAAACACATATACACCTCCCCCCCCAACCTGCAGTGTTAATTAATGGGGATAGCGCATTGTTAAAGCTGTCACCATGTGGGATCGAGACAGATAGAAAATCATGTAAACCACTAGCATTAATTCCATTATCCAGGGGAGTTGGAAGATTCTTGCAGGCAGGAGGTATTAGTCACTGCATTCCGGTCAGAGCTGCAAACCAGGTTTCATGGACCCCTATAAGGGGGAGTAATCCAGATTGCTGAGACTGCTCTGGAGTAATTCCAGATTGCTGAGGCTGAGATACTGTGTAAGAACTTGGTAACTTATACAGTGTGGAATAAAGGCTATTCTTTTATCCTAGTTTCTCTTAATGATAGCTTTTGCATTTGTTGTATGTGAATTAATCTAATATCTGACGAGTGGGTGGAATTCTTGTTGGTCCTGATCTTTCTTGATCTGCCTGGAGTCAATTAACATCCAGAAGTCAGAGGAGGGGAAGAAGGAAGGGGGATTCCAGAACCAATATCTAAAAATATGTGCAGAGATTGGGGTGGGGGGTCAGGGGACTATTCCCAGGAGGATGCCAGGAGAACTCCTGCCATCTTGTGAAGGATATCCATTTATCCATAAATCATTTGTTAAGGACCACACTGTCTGTGGCCCCTGTGACTGAACCATGTGGTACAGCTGATGGCACAGATTTACCTCTGATGGGCTGTCAGGACATCCCCTCGTGAGGCCCACCCTCTGCTTCCCAGCTCATCACTCACTTGGAAACTAGTCTCCCTGAGCTGTCTCATTCTGTTCGTGATCACGTGTCATCCAGACATCCTCTATTTCCTTTTCTCTATTTACTATTCCTTAATCTTCCCTACTCTTTGAAAACGGAGGGAATGGTTGAGTTACCATGGCAACCCTCTACCCCCCCACCTCTTTTTTGTTTCTCAAAGATTTTTCTACATTTTAATAAAGTTCCTATTTATAGCACAAAGCTGCACTTCCCTTCACCATGGCTCTGCAAGGGAGGTTTCCCGTCTGACCAGAATACTAATGACTAAAACATGGCTTTCTCGTGAGGCAGCAAGGAAGCCCTCCAGAACAATCGCTAGGATGGGCATAGGTGTTCGTTGGGACATTGTTTAAGCACGCATGCAGGGTTTGACCTGCATGTAGGAAGAATCACAGTCCACAGGGCTGAAAACCCAGTCGTGTGAAGTACACTATGCTGGATACTCATAAAATATACATGCTGGATGTGGCTGGAGGAGAGGAAGGAGGTGAGGCACTCTTACCTTTATTGCACTGCCTGGGCTAAATTGAGATGTCATAGCCAGCCTATTAGGAATAATGAGAGGTTTGCAAGATTGAAGGTGGGTAGAGGCAGAGTGGAATACTTGGAGAAAACACAGAGGCTTCCTCATTAATGAGCTAAACAATGAGAGTCATTCAATGGCAGTATGAGAGCATTCTCTTCTTCATACTGTACCAGAAGCAGAGATGCTGCAACCGAGGTGGTAATAAAGTCTCATGATGAAGCGTCTGGGGTCTGAAGTAGGCATCAAATTCCAGTTCTGCCTCTGTCTAGTTTCAGGTCTTGGGTAAGTTACTTAACTTTTCTAAGTAATAGTTTCTTCATCTCTAAAATGAAGATGATATTAATAGAATCTATTTTTGTTAGGGTTGTCTTGAGGATCCAGTACATTAATATAAGAAAGAACTTGGTACAATGCCTGGTCATTTATCTGTTTGTTGTAGGCATTTGAATCATTATTTTAGTAACTTATAAACATATATGAAGACTATTTCAGACCAAAGGGTTTACTACAGCTTTATGGCTGTTCAGGGATAAGCCTAGTCGAGGAAGTTGGTAGGGGTCATTAGTCATGAAATGAAACATTTAGACTACATTGAGAAGTAGAATCTGGTCTTAAATACAAAAAAGGCGGTAGCTTTTGAATTCTTAGTTTTCAATAATGAAAATATGCATTCTTTATCATGTTGTTTTGGGACTTTGTAAAAACAAATTTATACAGGTATAAGGTGGGTTATTCTAGCTTAATTTGAGTTTATATTGTTTATTCGTTCTGATGGCTCCCAGCTGAAAGTTACAGAGTATGGCTATGCATTAATGATTTGATAGTAATGCTACTTAAACATTCATGTGCATATAAATTACCTGTGTAGTTTATTAAAATTAAGATCCTAATTCAATGGGTTTGGTGTGGAGCCTGAGATTCTTTATTTCCATCAAGTTCTTAGGTGATGCCAATGCTCCTGGGCCCAGGGACCCTTAAGTAGCAGGGTGATGAGGGTTTTGAGGCTAGCTTTTCCCAAAGACACTTTTAAACAGAGGTGTAGGTTTAGGAGATGTTCCCTCATTTTCTATTCCGACACAAAGCTGGAATTACCCAATGTTAATAGAACTGGGCCCTCAGGAAAGAAATGAGGTTGAGAATGACCTGTGGAAGATAAATCAGGGAAAGCTGTATCCAATTTTTTTTTTCTTGACAGAAAACCCAGAGGTGCCTTACTGTATTATATAAGGGCTTTCCTCTTGCTTTTCAAGTTAAATGTGATTACTCTGTTTTGTTCTTGAAGCTTTTTGAGAACTAATAAAACTCATCATCTTCCTGAATATTAAGGCTTTTGTATGTGTGTGTGTGTTGTTTAATTTATTGAGACTATTTTAAAGACATAAATCTTTGGCCAAAATCCAAGTGGAACTGAGACAAATGAAGACTTCATTATTAAACATTAACTTGAAATTTAGACTCCTGTTTAAAAGCATTTCTTCCCTAGTCAAAATGGCTGACAATCTCTTATTTCAGTCTAAGCTTTGTTAGAAAACAAAACAAAACTCTTGATATGTTTTTAAGAACTAACAATAATGGTGATATATAACAGCTGCACTTCTGGATTACCAGTTGAGGAATTAAAGGCCCAAATTATAAGATAAGAGGTTTAGTTACTTCATAGGATGAATCAGCCAGTGACTCACAATTACGAGTCTTGTGATTTAAAGATCCTAGTGGTTGTAAACGTCTCTTTGGAGGATTGGGCAAACCATGTATGAAGAAATACATGAAATTATAGAGAGAAATATGAAGTAGACGTCCTCTTTAAATTCTAGATTAATGGCGCAGAGTGGTGCAGCAGAAGCATGCTGGGCCCATAAATTCTAGATTAACCATGACTCAAGGAGCATGATGGGATGTTTAAATATACTCATTTCATTAGAAAGGTCATTTCAATTACTTCCAGCCATGTAATCTATCCTTTTTATTACGGGCAGTATTACTTCAGTAATACTTCAGTATTACGGGCAGTAGCTTACTGCAGAAAAATTGTCATTTCTACTAGATTATTTGACAAGGTCTGTTTAGTCTCTCAAAAAGACCCACAGATCAAGATAGGTTGACATCAGTTGAAGGGGAGTCTCCATTTTAGTGGTATCTTGAGCCATTTAAGATGCCAATTCAGTCAACCAGTAGCCACTCAGATGGGAAATGGGAGAGTATGACAGAAATGGACAAGAAGATCCATTTCAAAATGCAAGGTTTTTCTTCAGTATTAGGGATTTTAGAGATTTTAAAAGGCTTTTCAAATGGAAATCACACAGTAAGATTCCAGATTAAAGGCTCCCCAGTTGGCAGATAACTATAGGGAAAAGATGAAATGAGAATCTCTGAGAATGGCTATCATGACCCATCCTTAAAACAGAAGAGCTTTGTTCTTTCTTAGCTTGTGGGAGCCTGTTATAGTAGCAGCCATATAATTTGTCACTGAATAAATCACCAGCACCAAGTTACATTAATTATATCTTATCCTTTGGCTCCCTAAATCCTCTTTAATAGACCTGAAAGAATTGTGGTGAATAAGGATTGAGACCCATTTGCAACCTTTAGAGTTAGTATTTTACTCTCCATGTATCTATGTTCTTTATTTATTAATGTGCATAGGAGAATTCATATTTTCAACTTTATAGGAGTTTGCTTAGAATCCCCAGTAACTAAAATCTTACTCTAAGTTAATGTTTTTTGATGATTATAATGATCTAAGTTTGGTGCCTATGGCTTCATGTGGGTTAATTTTTAGTAGATTCCACAGGAATGAGAATATATGTGTATATTTTTAAACTGGGAGTCATTTTGACTGGGATTCATAGAGATGTCAATGGACAAATCCAGTATGGTTTAAACACAAGAGCTCTTGTCCAAGTGGAATACTTCAAAGGATTGGAGATTGAAGCAGGCCTCCGATGAAGTCTAGAAACTACTGGAAATGTTTAAATACTGTGGTTAAAATTACCCTTGAGATAAAATCTGATTTCCTGTTTCTAAATCAAAAAGCTTACAATAAGTACCCTGAAGGTTCCTAAAATAATAAACAGCTCTTTTCAAACAGCAACTGGATGAGGTAAGTGTGGTTGATTTGAAAGTACAGATTAATTTCCTCAACGCTACTCATGCATTTCAAAATTAAGAGGGAAGATTTCCAAGAGTCAGACATATTTGGGGTTTTATTGAATCCAAAATGGTTTTGAGAACTGAAATAGTTTGTAATTTTTAAGGGTTTTCCACTGCTGAGACAATTAGTTTCCTCAGAGTGCATTTGTTTTACCATGTAGTATGCAGAGCCTCTTATGAGTGGTACACATGCAGCAGCTTTTGCAACTTGTGACAGATAAATAGAGTGGCACTGGCTGCAAGGAACTGAAAACTCTCCCCGGCTCAGTTATTTCTACATACTCATCAAGTCTAACCTTCTGTCTGGAGCTGAGCTCATTGTCCCTTCCTTCTTTCCCAGGTTCCTTATGATACAGAACTTGTTGCTATGGCGTAATCATAGGCCTACTTATTTTCTACTACTTCTATGAGGTCCTTGACAGCAGAAGCTACATCTTTTTTTTTTTTGAGACAGTCATACTTTGTCACCCTCAGTAGAGTGCCGTGGTGTCACAGCTCTCAGCGACCTCTAGCTCTTGGACTTAGGCAATTCTCTTGCTTCAGCCTCAGCCAGTACTACAGGCACCTGCCATAACGCCTGGCTATTTTTTGTTGCAGTTTGGCTGGGACCGGGTTCGAACCCGCCACCCTTGGTATATGGAGCAGCGGTCTACTCACTAAGCTGCAGGCGCTGCCCTGGGTATTTTCTTTACCCAATCAATGTTTATCAAGTATCTGATTTATACTAGGAATTGAATACAAAGATGACAAGGACAAGAGTCAGCTCTCAAGTTGCTCACAGTTTTGTAAAAGAGTAGTCAGTTATATTTTGTATCAAGTTCTTTGGCAGAGTGCTATTAAGTTAGCAGAAGGATACTAAACTGAAGTCTTCCTAGAGAAAATGTCAGTAAATCTTGAAAGATAAGTAGCTATCACTCAGTTGAGAGAACAATGTGAAAGAGTGAAATGGGGAAGGAAAAGGAAGGTGTGAATCTATTTCCGGGCTGAGGGATCATCATCACATGTGGAGGTGTGTAGAAGAGAGAGCTTGCTATATATAGTAATAATTTAGGGCGACTGAAACAGAGAGCACATATTGGAGAGTGATAAAGGATGAGGTTAGAAAAGTAGACAGGGGCTGGACCATAAAGGGCCGTACTAGAAAGTTTGGGCTTTATTCTAAGAATATAAAGGAGGAGTTGTTCAACTATTTGAGCCAGGGGAGTCATTAGCATGTTCATGATTTAGAGAGATCACTTTGTAGTGTGAAAAATTTATAAGGTCAGTGTAGTAACATAGGAAAGAAATCATAAGACACAAAACCATTCAGAGGTACAGAAGTTGGCTAGAATTGAATCTATAATTTATTGGCTGTGAAGAGCTAGGGAAAAGAATCTGTTGTTCCCCAGATTTCCAAATAGTAGCATGAAGGACAGGTGGTTTGATTACTTGAGGTGAGAAGTACAGTTGGGATGGGGTTGCTGAGTGTGGGAATAAAGTTGCTCTGTGTTGGGCATGTTGAATTTGAGATACATCGAACAGCCTAGAGACCATCCAAGAAGGTATTTCTAACAAAGATATTAGTATGCAAAAGACAAGTTGTCTGAGTTTGGCCTCTGCTGCACTAGAAAATTATTCACAGCCACCTTCCGTCTTTCACCAAGGCGGTATGACTGTTTTGCTTCACGTCTGTTTCATTCTTTTCTTTGCTTCTCTACTAGGCTTGGTTACTACTTCACTGAACATGGATTATATGAATTTAGGGTTGTTGTGATATTGATCTTGGTTCAACTCCCTGAGGCTTTGTAGCTCTTTGCCTAATTGTTTCTACCTCTCGGTCCCTAAGTCTCAATTCCAAATTCCAAGAAGAGAGACTCTAATTGGATCAGTTGGGTGAGCTAACCACTTGTGGACAAGAGAATGGTCTAACATAGCTTTTAAGGTTGTCCCTTTTGGGTTATGAGTTGACAAATTCTCTAAGAATAAAAAGTGAGCAGGGCAGAAATGAATGGCTGAGAAAATGACTGGCCTCAGGAGTATGTAGGAATTGCACTCAGATCTGGGCCGGAGACAAAAATATGAGAAAACAGTTCAAACCCACAGAGAGTGTAGACTCTGAAAAAAGTTGAGGCCTGAGATCAGAACCGTGCAGCTGCAATATTTATGAAGTGATAAGAAGAGACAAGTCAGTGAAAGTGACTGAGAAGGGATGAAAAGAGAGGTAAGAAGAAATGACACAAAAACCAAGAAGGAGGGAGGAGTCAACAGTGTCAAATCCTACAAAGACTGGGGAAGTTGAAGACTGAAGTATGACAAGGAAATTATTAGTGAAGAAACATTCAAGGTACAGGTAGAAACAGAAGCCAGATTACAGTGGCTACACCTGTAGCAGAATGTCAAATAAATGGGGGTCAGGAAGTACAGACAACTTTTTTTTTTTTAATTAAATCATAGCTGTGTACATTAATGCAATCATGGGGTACAATGTGCTGGCTTCATATACAATCTGAAATATTTTCATCAAACTTGTTAACATAGCACATTCATGGCATTTTCTTAGTTATTGTGTTAAGAACTTTACATTCTGCACTTAGTAAGTTTCACCTGTACCCTGACAACTTCTTTTTTAAAAGTTTGGTTCTGAATGAAAGGGGGCAAGTAGAGTTAAAGATGGTCAAGGAAACATTTATATACTGGTCATAGATTCTAGGGTGGGGAGATACTGAGTACATGGCCAATATAGATAATATTAATATAGTCAAGCTCTGTAGGAGGCTGAATGAGATGGGCCAGAGCTCCAGAGATTGGGAGAAGACAGGGAGAAATGGCATATTAGGGGCCCTCAATAAATATTTCTGAATGAGGAAATGAATAGACTGATGGGGTAGTGGTTGAGACAGTGTGCAGAACTTGGGTTTTCATTTCTCTTAGTGTCTCACTTTAAGGTAAGGGGATTGGGTCTGGAGGTCTGCTGAGGCAAGACTAGGCTTGCCAAAGTGAATGTGGTGAATGAGAAATACAATGCAAGGACCTTTATTCTGTTCTTCAAACCACTCTCATAATAATGTCTTCAGTTTCCTTACTTCTTAAGGAAGGCAGAATTAGGGATAGGAGGGGAGTGTGAGGAAGAGATTATGGCTGTGCAAAGAGACCTGGACTAGGAATCAGAAAACCTTGGATCCTAGCCACTTTCTGAAATCTGCTGACCACGTGAACTTAGGCAAACTGCGTAACTACACATCAGTTTCTTCATTTGTATAAAGTGTGTGACGTTACCTTCTCTGCCTATATATATATACACACATACATATATAGTGGCACACACCTGTAAATCCAGGATCTCTGGATTGCCTGAGATTAGGAGTTCGAGAATAACCTGAGCAAGAATGAGACCCCATCTCTACTTAGGAAAAAAAAAAAGCTAGCCAGGTTTTGTGACAGATGTCTGTAGTCCCAGCTACTCAGAAGGCTTAGGCAAGAGGATGACTTGAGCACACAGTTTGAGGTTGCTGTGAGCTGTGACGCCACAGCACTCTACACAGGTCAACAGAATGAGACATAGTGTCTCAAAAAAAAAAAAAGAAGAAAAGAAAAGAAATATATACATGCTTAAAATATTATAACCATTATGACTCACAGTATGGATGTAAGGCCCCATTAATATATAATCCTGACATTTTGAGAAGGTAGGTCGCTTCTGGGGTGAGAGTCCTGTGGAGCTCTCTAACTATAAGTACATGTATGGCATGCCCCTGAGGTACTGTTTGCTGGGTTCTTTCTTGGTTCCTACACATGATGAGAGCCTGGCCTGATAGTACAGAGAATTCCCACTGGCAAGCCAAGTGCCCGGAGGATAAGCATATTAAAATCACAAATTCATTATTTTCTCAAGACTGGGATCTACAAAGTTCCAACAGCCTTATAAGTTGCTTCCAGAAATATAAAACAAAACTTAACTCTATCTCAAAAATTTGCATCCACAGTTATGAATGCCACTTCTCTTTCTTTTCCTTCCATCTCCATTGCCACAAATCAAAAGCCAACATTAGCATCATAAGCATTTTTCTCCCTACAGAGCGCTTTAGCTTCTCTACAGAGGTAAATGAAAACTAAGAACATACAGTATGCTTACCATCTGTTAGCCCAGCTTAAGATTCCTATTAGGCTCTCTGACTAACTTACATTATGCAGTCGCTGATTACTTTTAGATTCAGGTCATGCGGAAATAACTATTATGTTTCCATGGCTGGCATAATGAGAATAAAATAGTATACCTGGCATCTACAAATCAATTTTTGTTCTTCCTTTTCATCCAAAATAATTCATTATGCCAACTTGGATCAGACATGGGTGAGGACTGTGCTACACATGCCCATTTCCTTGTCAATTGTGTTTTGCAACCAGATTTCTAGGTTGTTTTGTTCCTTCTCTTCTGACTTCATTTCCAAAAGATGACTTCACCCACCTTAAATTTTAGAAGATAGTATTGTCACCAGAGGCTTTTCTATTTCCATGATAAAATTTTCTCTTCCTGTCTTAAGATATCAGATACCATTTAGAGTGAACCGAAGATTTTTTTAAATAAAAAAATTTTTTTTTAAAAATTTTTTGTTTGTTTTTTTTTGTTTTTTTAAGGTAGGTCCATGTAGTGAAGGAAAAAACACTAATGTGAAAGTGATCACTGTGAAAGTGATCCTTGTAGCAGGAAGTCACCTATAATCAGAACAATGACATGGGACTTTGTGTACTTAGCACTATCCTCTTACCCTTGGCTGTGTAGCTAAAACTATGTGCTTCAAATGATGGTAAAAAAAATAAATAAATAAAGTACCTCATTTTGGCTGTGATTAATGAAACCCATAAATTGTAGACCTACAGGAGAGAAAGACCTAAAGGAGAGATTAGCCTAAACCCTTAAAACTGATAAGGGTTTTAATACAAAGGAAAGTAGAGAAAAGTGAACCAATGTTTGAGTGAGCCCTAACATGTAGGAGTTGTGCAACAATAATTCATACTAATTTGTTTCTGTTGAAGTCCAGCAGAAAAGTGAAAATTCTCTTGGCCAGAAGCATGGTTCAAAGATGCTATCTGTATTCTTTGGAAACAACTCAGATAGATCTCTTCATTTACTCTGTGAATATTTGCAAAGGATTTAAAAATTTGGTCCCTGAAAATGAAATGCTTACTTTAAATTATTGCTCGTGGAGTCCACCAAAATTACATGACCAGAAACCTTAAAGACCTTAATTTGTTACATCAACCAAAATCTTAGAAAAATATGCTTTGTTCTTTTTTCTAATTGCTAATTACCACATGTGTAAGTCAGTCTAAAGCTATGCTCAAGATTATTATTATTTAGACAAAGTAGAATTCCAGATGAAAATAAGAGAGAGGCCTCCGCTTTGGTGGTGTAGCATTTGTAGACATTCCAAAAGCACAAACATATTTGAGTAACTAGCTGCTATTAGGAAAAAGATTTAAGATCAACATTGGTAAGCACAAAATAAGAACAATGGAGATGTAAAAGGTGATTACTAGGAATTATACTCTCTTATGCTACAAAATTATTGGACATACATAGCGAATAGATATTGAAAACAAAATGTTCCTATTTAACACTTACCCATTCTGTATCTAATCAGGAGATTAGCCTACAAGCTTGGGAAGATTTATATGTGTGTGGAAATCTGAAAGCAGGGTGATTTACACACTGACCTTCATACCTCCCTCTCTATGCTTTGAATTGGCCAGATGCACATGATAGATGCTCAATACTTATTTTTTTTTATTGTCATGTTTTTTAAAAATAATTTTATTAAATCATAATTGTGTACATTGGTGCAATCATAGGGCACAATGTGCTTCATACACAATCAGAAATATTTTGATCATACTGTTATAGATAGCCTTCATGGCATTTTCTTGATCACTATATAAAGACATTGATACTGTACATTTAATAAGTTTCACCAGTACCCTGCTAAGATGCACCATAGGTGTGATCCCACTAATTGCCCTCCCTCCACCCATCCTCCCTCAATACTTATTTTTGAATGACATAATGTATATTTGTTGTGCCATAATTTACTCCTATATACTTGGAAAAAGCATAAAGGCACAGACTTATTGCAAATAAATTTTCTTCCTGAAGACTTAACTGGGACTTCAATAGCATACGGAAGATACCATGCAATGGAAGAAACCTAGGGGGATGCTGGCTTCCAAAAGGCTTGCTGAGGGCAATGCACATAAAGTCCTCACTATGGCCTTGAGCGAGGACACACAACCACCTTCAAAGCTAATCCAAAGGCAGCTGATGACTGAGCTATTGTCAATAGTCCAGCTTTTAATGATTCTTGTTTTGCAAAAACAAGGAAAGAAAGGAAGGAAGGAAAGAAAGAAGAGACGGAAGGAGGGAGGGAGGAAAGGAGAAGAAAATCATTTGAAACTAATTATTAATATGGGCGACAGAATTTTTTTGACTTTTATTGAATTCTGTATTTAACATTTGAAATGAAAAGACTTTAAATACAATGACAAATGAAAAATAATGGAATCAGATGAAAATATTACATAATCAAAATTTACAGGTATTTATTGATATTTACTTAACAAAAGGCTCAAAATTATGACAAGAACATCAGAGAACATGGCGTAAGAGCTTATTTTAACTTTACATTAATATGTGATAAGTTAACATCATTCAATGCCAAAAGAAGACAAATATAGAAAAAATATAAAATATTTGATTTTACATCTTACTCAGAATTCCATTATTTAATTATTTAAGAATGATTATTATTTCATTCCATAAAAAATAATACTTGCTTGACTTAGATGAAGAGAACTAAATTTAAGTTTAGAAAATTTTAAATTCCAATATGATAAGCATATGTTCCATTTAAATATTCACAGTAACACTGCATTGCTAATCAGTAAAAGTACAGCATGTATGTTGACTTACAAGGGAAAGCAGTAACAGAGTCTCTCTGTTGTGTGAGAAAAAAATAAAATGTAGTATTGTGTTATGGATTAACACATGGATGTCCGCCATAATCAAACTGAGCAGTCATTAGGTTTTAATTTTATCTGGGAAAAATTTTAAATGGATTTTTAAATATGTGGAAAAACTTAACCAAATATTTAAACTGTGGCTAATTGCTAATACTACTATTATCTATGAGTTGATACCAACTCTTTTTGAATAGTTATAGGAAATAATCAGTTTACTTAAAATAAAGGCAGTTTTTCTCCCCACTCCCTCTTCCCTATCCTCCACTAGTCATAGAACATGTGTGATGAAAAACGGTGGGCTGAATAATGGTTACTAGGCTGGATCTCTCTCTTTTTTTTTCTGAATCAGGATGGCTGGGGGTGATTATTGCTTCTTTTAACCATTCAGCAATCGGTCATTATGATGAATTTTTAAAAAGGGAAAATTAGAAAAGTCAATGAAGATCATTTTTCAGTCTGGCACTTTGACATCAAATGAATTTTAGTGTCTGTGGTCAGGGTGTATGGACTTAATATGTTTTAGGTGGAAAAAATTTGGATATTACCCTATGGAAGGGCTATAGATGGGAAGTATTTAAAAAGGTCTAACAGCAACAATGCCTTTTCACTAAAACCTGAAATCTCCCAATATATTTTTTCAACTTAAATTTTACTTAAGGTTTAAAAGATAACAGCAGTGATATGATAAAAATAACATGACAGAGGGTGAATGATGTAAAGAACATAGGAGATTTAGAACCATTTATAATATGATTTTGGCTTATAATCACCTGATCGTTCTAAACCTTGGATGCTTAAACTTCTGTTGGTACAAGTACTTTATATGAATGTTTCAAATATTAAATTATGTGAATTACCTTAGCAAAATAGGATATAAATAAACATAAATAAATGTAGACGCTATGAAAAAATTGAGGTTTCGTATTTGTTATAATGACCTCTGTACAATCTATGTAAGATTTTAAAAATGTTTTCATATACCATTTAGTATGCTATGTAGAAACATTACACACACTGTTTGCTTTCCCTTGTGTGTATTGTGTGTGTGTATAGGAGCTTTGAACATAAATTATACCATTTTATGGCATAGTCCCCAAAATGGTCTATACAGTGCTCTTAAACTGAAAAAAACAATATTCTTATTTGGTTTCTAGTCATACATTTTTATGGCATTTAAGAAAAACACATTGACAGTTTTAAGTAAACTAAATACTTAGCCTCCCCCACCCCAAACCCATTATTAAGAGATCACACCATAGAACAATTTACCAGAAGAGATACTACTATGGTTTGTTTATATGGTTGGTTCACAAACTGTTGTAAGGTACAGTATTAACACAATATGCTAGAATCACCATTTATCAAATTTCATCAACTTTAAAAAAATGGATGAAATCACGTCTCACAAAGATCACACTAATACATAAGTGACTTAATTATAGCTAAAGTGAAAATTCAGACTCACAAAACAAAAATGAGCAGATTAAATGTTTTAATTAATTGCTCCACTAGTCAAAATATACATTTCTTATTATGATGAAGGCCTTTAAAAACTACCCCCTTTTCTGAATGGAAGGAATATAAGACTAAACCTCTGGACAAACATTCTCAATATGACAAAATATTTCCGTATTATTCAAATGCAGTGCTATCATTTTAATTTCTCTAGAGTCAAAATTTTAGCATCTTCTCAACCTAATCTCTTTCTACCACAAAACCAGGAATCAGAATATACTGTTTTTCACTAGGTATAATTACCTCTTATTTATGCTATGAAAAGCTATAACCCTTCTTTTCCCAACTAACCACTAATGCCCAACAGAAGTGTTTGGGTTATCCCTGAATTTTGTTTCTCACTCCTGAGCAAAATGAATTATAATGTGGCTCCATCAGGCCTCCCTTGTATTAAAAAAATTCATAAAATGTTGTGAACATTCTTTTAAATTATCATCATTGCTTCTGGGACCAAAAGGGCAAGAACTTTTAAATTTGACAAAAATACACCTTACTATCAGTTACAGTTCATTGGTAAGCAGAATTTGATTCTGATTTGCTACATGTTTATTAAACTACAAAAATTCAAAGGTGAAATTAACTTGAACAACTGTTTAGGTAACTACTCAGCATTCAAAGATGAAATGATAAACTAATAATTAAACCATGGCCAAAATGAAAAGTAAGGTTTAAGTTTTTATGCCTTGTTGAGGCAAATTGGCAATAGTATAAATATGGCCATTTGGATTTCTTGAGTAGAAATATGTGGCATCTTAGTGATGTGAGGGAAGCAACATGTACATGTACAAGTACACGTACATTTATAACAATCTGGAAATTATAGAATTTTCAAAGATGAAAATAAAATACTAAACTTAAAAAGTTTTCCTTTCACTTGACAGATAAAGTAATTGGGGCTCAGAGGAGTTAAAGGGCTCCTAGGGCACATGAGAGTCATTGGTGGCACCAGTACTATAGCATAGACACCTGCTTAAACTCTATCAAACTGCATCCTGTATAAAAAGAATCAAGAGATCATAAGGCAAACACTCCTATCACTCTAGCCTTTCCTCACCTTTCTTTACTTCCAGGCTTATAATGCTGAGTGTGCACTAAGGCTCTGGTACTGTTTTAGTGCATTTCATATACACTTTTGAAATCACTTTAACATCTTATTAAAGTGCATTTCATATACACTTCTGAAATCACTTTAACATCTTATTAAATTTAAGAAATACTTTCTCCTCCTTCCTAGCTATTTCACCAATCTGTTTCTATTTTGCAGAGTGATGTTTCTACTTTTTTCATGATTCCATTATAGATCAGTGAAAATTCTTAGAAGAGAAAGAATCCTATTTTCTCTTCTCACAATTTGAAGGATGATGTATTTATGACATGTTCAAGGTTAAAATCTTATTTCAATTTATTCTTTCCTGCATAAGAAAATCTGAGTACTTAAGTATTCTTCAAAGTTTTAAAAATATGTATAATAAGGATTTGGGGGCTGGAAAGGGCTTTAAAGATGACTGAATCTAACCCACTCACTTTGCAACTCAAGAAACTTATTTAAAGTCTAGCAATGGTAACTCACTTATTTAAGGTTCCATAGGCAGAAGTGGGTAAGAATTCTGGTCCCTTTATCTAGATTAGTACTATTTTTATCACCTATTCTGTGAACCATATTTGGTATGACAATTTACTCTTCTGACAGCAATTTGTGCTTTTATCACAAAAGTCCAGGTTTTGTCCTCATTTGAAACTGTAGCCTGTAATAATAATTTAATAATAATTTATTAAATATACTATAATGCTTAAAGTTATGTCATTGGTGTTGCATAAAGGTAGATTTTATGTCTTTTTCTAACACCTATTGATCCTTAGTAAAACATCTGAATGTCTAAAGTCTTAAAGCACAGTTGACGGGTTTGTGCCAATCATCCCAACAATTGATACATATTGCTGTACTGCTACCAAGGCTGTGATCATCAGTTATGAGCATTAAGTTGTCTGCAATGGACCCAGGGTCAACGTCTCTACTAAATGGGCTAATAAAGAACAAAGAAAAGGTGGTGGCTATATTTTCACTTTAATCAGAAATCATCTAAATTAGAGGGTCTAGCTCAAATGTGAGATAGCTGTCATTCCTTTCTTTGTCATTTTTCCTGTAGTAAGATGGTCTTAAAGTTTTGACTACAAAGAACTTACCAGCAAATTGTGAAAAATTCATTGTAGACATTGCCTCAAAGAAAGTTACCTGGATTGTATCTCCTATCCATCTGTTTTGCTGTTACTTAAGTGTAAGATTGTTTTAGATACTGATTCTTATACCTATATTAACAATGAAATTCATCACCTACATTCCATTCTATAGGGCATCAAAAACCTTATGATCTTGGCTTGACTACCAAAATATTTGTATCAAATTGAAATTCTATAAGTCCTTTTATTATAACTTAGCACTGCTATACATTTAAATTACAGGAGATTGGTTACTTATATATTTGTGCAGGTATATTCTGAAAATAAGATATGGAAATTAAAAGTCTTCTACATACTAAATGTTCACAGTTTGACTCTCCATAAGGCTTCTGAAATAATATACAAATAGCTACCATTCTGCTGAAATGTCACAGTAAATACATTAATAATGGCACAGAAGTGAAATGTCCCCAAATAGGAAACCATCTTCATGACCTCCTAAATCTCTTTTCCAACTAAAACTTTTTTTTACTTGAAAAAGAGTTCCTTTTCTAAAAAAATATAAAAATAGAAAATAAAACTTTTACATATATAATTTTGAAGGAAAAGCTATAAGGATTAGATGAAATATACGTAGCTTTAAGAATATGCTTTGTCCCACTACACCAAACATCCTATGAAAACTAAACTAAATGAATACATTATACATGAACTGTTGAAAAGTATAACTAAATGCTAAAATTTTACTTAAGATAGATACTTAAACATATAATAAATACTAATATATTTTTGTAAAATTAAGCTCAGGTAAAACTTATCTATAAGACTAATTTGCTTTAAAAAAAGAACGTTTAATCAAGCAAGGCACATTTCTTTTAGGCAAGTCTGTCTTTAATACCATTTATTTGGGCACAGTGTAGACTTCATTTATTTATGTGAAATGGGCTGATCTGTATATGAGAACCTTTGGTACAAAACACTTCTTCATGAATAAAGTTGCACATAACTCAGAACACAGAATATAATATGACAATACCTCATGATTAAACACAGTTCAAAAAAAGACAGTAAAAAAAAGACAGTAAGAGTTGGCTTATTAGAAACAAATACTTAGGCTTTCTTTATCTGCAGCACTGATTATAGTTTTTGGATGATTAGATTTCACCAAAATGTTCAAAAGGCTGAATGATACCTTAATATTTTTAACATTCTTTTTTATTTCTTGACCAGTATCTTTTATCCCGCACACAGTACGAAGTACCTCCAACTTTAGAGCTATTTCTTTTATATAAAGCATTTGTTAGAGATATATTATTTAATGTCAACTGAAACAAAAAATATGTGCTGACAGATGTATCCCTGCCCATCAGTGGTATAATTCAGTTAAGATATTTCTTATTACTTAGAAATGCTTACAGTAAAGTATTCTTGATCCAGGCAATTTAAAAGTGAGCATCGTACTGGTCAGCACAGCTCTACAGTTCTTTATGCGGGGCTCTTCAGCGATCTGTCAGAGTAAACACAATAATTTACTGTATGTTTAGATTTTTATAAACCATAGACTTTATCTCAATGAAAAATGTCCCTTTTGTGTTTTTTAAAACCTTGGAGTTTTTTTGACTTGCCCTGAAAATTTCAAGCAATGTAATTGTGTCAATGTTTTAACTATATGTCAAATGTTTTTCATTTATAACTTAGAAAAAGTTTCAGAGTATGCTAAAATTATAAACTTTTCCCCATCGATAATGACCCCCAAATTTCGTAATGTAATGCTTGCTTTTTGAATAGAAAAATTTGTCTTTATCCTTAGAACCACATTCAAGGTTCTGCATGCCCTCTGATTTTTAGAAAAATGTATATATTAATTTTCTCAATGTATTCCTAAGGGTTTCTGGCTGTAGAGCCTACTGTGATAATCTATGATAAGAACTCCTTTGAAGTAAATAGAAATCTAATGCTCAGATAAGTGTCATGGAGAGAAAAAAATAAACAGAGAGAGTCTCACTACAGGATGTCATTTTTATCTTTTCATTACAAACAACTTGTGAATCTGTTGATTCTTTAAGATAGGAACCCTGCATAATTAAATACCACTTTAAAATTTCACAAATTAAGATGACAGAAACTACTTGATCAGGGTCTGTGGAGAACCAGGTGATAAAGATTAAAGGTTTTGTGCCCCCCGCGTCCCAACTACAAAAAGCATTATTGAGAAATGCTGACAATAAAGTATTTCTTATAAATAGCATAAGGCAATATAACAATTACATTCACTGCCACATCCAGAATCTAGAATGGTGTTTGCCACATAGTTGATGCTTTATATCTTGAAAGGATGAATAAATTCCTACCACTCTGCATGTCTGACACATAGGAACTACTCAGTAAATACGTGTATATATTGGGTGAATAAATGGATATGTAAAAATTTTATTTATATACTCTAGAAATTTACTAACTGTATAATATAAATATTTACAAAGGTCCCCAAATGCTATAAACCCAGCTCTGGGTTTCAACATGTGAATATTGCCCATCATAATACATAAAGAAGACTGTTTCACAAATATAGCCCTGTTTTTAGCAGGTACCTAAAACCAGTGGTAAATGCTCAAAGATGGTGATGTGGAATTTGTGCTTTTGATGAAAGAATCATTCACTCACTAAATTAAATACTGGGTGTTGGACAATTATCTATCTACTAAAAAGTTTTCCTTATTGGCCTGATTATATATCAAAGATATAACTTAACACTGATTTTTAGGCAAAAAGCAAGAGTATATTCATAGTATGCTTAATTTTCATTATGAGAGTTTTAAAGTTTATAATGGTCTAACAGGTATTAATGACTGCTATTAATAATTATAAGAACTACAAATAACATTTATGACCTGACATACATTTTATTTGCCTCTGCTCAATGCTACTGCAGTATTGCTTATCTTCAGATGGTTGTCTTAAGCTACACTTGTCTTGTCTGGAAGCTGTTTGTCCTTTTTGTTTTTTTTTAGACAGAGTCTCACTTTCTTGGTAGAGTGCTGTGGCGTCATAGCACTCTATGCATAGCACAGTAACCTCAGACTCTTAGGCTCAAGTGATTCTCTTGCCTCAGCCTCCCAAGTAGATGGAACTAAAGGCACCTACCACAATGCCCAGCTATTTTTAGAGATGGGGGTCTCACTCTAGCTTAGGCTGGTCTTGAACCTGTGAGCTCAGGCAATCCACCTGCCTCAGTCTCCCAGAGTGCTGGGATTACAGGCATGAGCCACTGCATTCAGCCATGTTTGTCCTTGTTATATAAAGGGTGAGGCTTTATATAAAATAGTATCTCGAGGCTCTTGAGATATTAAATAACAGTGGCAAATCATGGCATCCTCATAAATTATAGGTATGGAGGGAGTTGCAGTTCAATAGAAACCAAAAAATAAAAGTGAAATCAGAATAGTAATTATGATGTTTATACTAATGGCTGAGAAATGGGTTGAAAGGGTCAAGAGAATGGCCATTAGTTAAGTATAAAAATCAACTCTATGAAAGGAGAGAAAGGAGGTATAATAGAAAATGCCATCTATAACTGAAGATACTTGACCAAATAAATATTGTAACATAGAAAGCAAAACAAGAAAGAACAAATTTCAATAATTATTAAATTTGTAAAGTAGTTAATACCTCTTCCAAGGCCTAAATAGAAGTATAGAAACCCAGCTTATTTAACTGCTAGTCTCACTAACTTGTATTGGATGAGGTAAGAGTTGAAATCATTTTATAACATGTAGTTTTACGGGAACTTTGTTTTCATGTGCCTATACTTTGACATTTATTAAACTACTTAGAGTTGGCTGCACACCAATTAAGTTCTACAAATTCTAACATTAATAAACCTAATAAATAAACCTAAGCATTAGAAAGATTTCTTGCTTAATTTGTACAATTCTCTAGTTGAGGTCTTGGAAATTATATACTTTTGGTAATATGCTAAGATGTGAGCTTTGTCAAAAATCTGTTAAGTTATGGGAAAATGAACTGTAAGGTTTAATCAATACTACTTCAAGCAGTATTTAGGTTTACTACTAAAAAATATCCTCAATTATAGTAAAATTAACCGCTCTTTTGGAATCAGTTAAAATGTTTTCAGGTAAAAAGTCTACAGGCTCTAAATATTAATATAAAGTAATCCAAATACATTTCTTAACTTAAAAAAGTTATTTCTGTCTGTGATTTTTGGCTACCCAGTAAATTCTGCCCTTAAAAATCTGACATATTGTCACTCATGTTTAACAAGCTTTTCATTATAACTTCTTATAGAAGTAACATATTTGTGACTATCCGATATTGTATAGTTCTGTAGTCAAAAATTAGGATAACACAAAATGTAGTGGCACATGTAGCCGCCTCTTATTTAATACTCTGACTAACCTAAGTTACAATGGAAAAATTGGTAAAATCCATATGAAGTAATGAAATAAACAATGTCACAATCCTTACCTAAAACCAGAAAAAAGAAGAAAAAATAAGAAATAAAAAATATTCAATTCTGTATTTTGTATCATTTATTTTAAAAGCCCCCAAAATGTGTCCTCAAATGAGAGAAATAAGTGACGGAAAGAGAGTTTCTAACTTCTCCTGGTCTACATATGTAAGTTCAAGTACATATGTTAATTTTTAATTTGTTGACACATTTGGTAAGGAAATTGTGTCACTTGGATATGCAGAGGCTACAGCCAGGTCTGGTTTGCCTTGGAAATCTAAGAAAAGGAGAAATCAGAAGGGGTGTAAAGAAAGTTCTCTCTATCCTTCTAAGGAGATCTGTGTCCCTATTAGGGGAATCCTCATTTTTCTACTGCAGAGGAAAGTACTTGGTTGTAATATACTCCAAGTCATGGTAATGTCTGTAGTACTTCTAACAATGCTTTAATTAGTTTCAGTCATTCCATATCATATGTGTCTGTTCTTCAAAGTTGTTGGGAATCTCCCAATACCAATATTTGCTACTGGATTGCTTCTCAATTCATTTTATTATTTAGAAGTAGTCTAAGGGAGATGCTGGTGGCAGGCTGTGGCAGAGCACGAGGCTCTTTTTCTTTCTTTCTTTTTTTTTTTAATTTCAAGAGGTTTATTCTGAACCAAATTTGAGGACCATGACTCAGAGCCACACTTAAGAAGCTTTGAGCAAGTGGACTGATTGTGGTGGGGTTACGGTTTGGTTTTGTACATTTCAGGGAGACAGGAATTACAGGGAAAGTCATAAACAAATACATTGAAGTAGGGCATTGACCAGAGTCTGCACTAGGCCACATCAGTGAGGGGCTCCACCATGGCCACCCAGCTTGTTGCTTTTCTGGGTGCCAATTTTCTGGCTGCCCCCTTGCGCTGTATAGTAGCATGGTACTTATTTCTTCTCTCAGGTTTTTGGGCACTGCTCTGAGCAGTGTTGCCCTTTACACCAGAAAGCTTGTGGGCACATCTGACGGGGGGTTTCAAATGGCCAGGGAAGGAATTTTACTTGTCTTGACATCATACAGGTGGCTTGAGAAGATGTCCTTTGAAGAGCCAGTATAGTTTCTGCACCCTATAGCAGCACAAAGTGCTTTAAAGCTATATAGTTTGCACACCCATCCCAGTGGAGAAGAGGGTGTTTCAAGGCAACCTATTCTGCATTTTGCTGAGAACAGCAGAGGACTTTTATGAAGGACAAAACTTGCAGAATTTGGTGGGTGGGAAAGCAAAAACTGTAGATCTCTTTTTTGTTGAGACAGAGTATCACTCTGTTGTCCCAGGCTAGAGTGCTATGATGTCAGTCTAACTCACAGAATCCTCAAACTCCTAGGTGCAAGTGATCCTCCTGCCTCAACCTCCCAAGGAATACAGATGCCCACAATGCTTGGCTAATTTTTTCTACTTTTTAGTACATGAGGAGGTCTCAGTCTTGATTAAGCTAGTCTCAAACACTTGAACTCAAGCAATCCTCCTTAAGCAGCTCTTGGCCTGCCAAGAGTGCTAGGATTATACTTCACCAGGTCAAAAACTATAGATACTGTAGATCTTCAAAGAGCATCTCCACAACCCACAGCTTTCTTCCCAAAAGTGTTAACTCTGCATTTTTACACTGTAGCATGTGTGTAGCTTTGGCTATTACTAGTGTGTCATTTGGAGTGGGAAAGAAAGGAGATGAGTAGGATAATTTTGGTTAAAATTTGGAGCCTGATTGGGAAAATGGTGAAATAATGGAAAGAAGAGACAACTAATGATTTGCTTCTATGTCAATATTTTACCTTTCTAAAAAATGTCATTGGAACCATAAATGAGGACTGTGGGAGACTTTTTAAAAGCCATAAATGTCTGAAACCTATAATCCAACGTGTTCCTGCCTGAGCTTAATGCTGTTTCCCACAAAGAGCTAAGCCAACTCGTAAGTAACCGAAGTTGCCATTTTGGAGATGGAAATTGATTGAGGAGGGGAAGTCTTTTATTGGAGAGTATACATCAGAATGTCATTCTGTCTAGAGGTGCTAATTCTCTACAAATTAAACAAGATGTCCACCTCTTTTCTAGTTTTGAAGTTATAAATACCAGCTTGATAGCCTCTGGTTTAGGTATTGGGGCAGAGGGTGGTACAGGAGATGGGAGAGTAAGGAAGACAAGGGCCCAAGGTCTTTGGACCAAGAACTATTAGAGACTCTCTTTCTCTCTCTCTTTTTTTTTAACTTTGAACTCCAAAATCCATTTGTAGCAGGGTTCTGTCACTGACAGAAGAAGTTTCTCTGAAATAGTTTAAGAGTTGAATCATTTCAAAAGCCTCAGTCTCAGAAGATTAAACTTTCATACTGGGGTAGTAGTTCATTGTAAAACACAATAAAAACATTTTTTAAAAAATCCTAAGAATTGGGTGGCACCTGTGGCTCAAAGGAGTAGGGCACTGGTGGCAGGTTCAAACCCAGCCAGAGGTGGCAGGTTCAAACCCAGCCCCGGCCTAAAAAAAAAAAAAAGTCCTGAGAATTAAATGATACACAAAATGCTCTGTCTTGAATCACAAGATTCATCAGTTCTTGACACCATCTGGACTTGCAACTAGATCTACATTGGTAAATCTTTTTTAGGCATGTGTTCGATTTCTGTGAAAACTTTGCTTAAATGTAAACTTCATACCACACTGTCAATTTTTGTCTGAATAAAACTACAGATTTTTTTTTTAAAGAAGTGGTTTAAGTTTTGCCATTTTAAAAAGTCACTCTAAGAATCTTCTCTTATTTTTCATGGATTAAATGTCACCATCTCCTTTTACGTGTGAACAACCACTTCAAAAAATAGCTAATTTTTTGTTGAATGTGGAGAATCACACTTGTAATTCCAGTGACTTGAAAGGTTGAAGCAAGAGGATTATTTGTGCCCGAGCGTCTGAGACTAGTCTGGCCAACACAGTGAGACCCCATTTCTAAAAAACTAAAAATGAAAAATTATGTGAGCATGGTGACACATTCCTGTATCCCAGCTACTTGGGAAGCTGAGGCAAGAGGATTTCTTGAATCCCCCAAGTTCATGGTTATAGTAAGCTATGATTTTGCCACCACATTCCAGCCTGGGCAATCAAGCGAGACTCCCATCTCTACAAAACTAAAACTAAAACTAAAAAAACAAAAATAACAAATAGATGATTTAAAAAAATTAGAATTTGTAAAAGAAATTATTTTTTCCAGTAAGGCCATATTTACAGTGATGTAGTTCTTTATTGTGCTTTGCTGGTGAAATCTCTAATGGCTGACTGACTCAGCTTCCATGGTAATCAAGTCCCCATAGATTTTTAGGACTCATTGTTAGCTGAATCCAAGACTGAACATATAGGGAAGATTCTTAGAATTCCTCCTAAGTAGGTAAGTCCCTTGGAGATATCATTTGTTTGTTCTGATTTTGCTATGCCAAGTGGGTCAATGAGTCAACATGATTATACTGGGTATCATTTATGAAGAGCACTCTATTAGTTATTATGTAGGAAGCAAGGACTTTGTGAAACAGTGTAACTTTAAAGTGTCCTTGGTGGTATCTCATATAATGTTGTATTTAAGTTATTTACATTAAAGAATTCCATACTCATAATTGGATAATGCTTCTTGTGGAAAACTTGTTGGGGTATGTTTGACCAAATGGGAAGCCTTCTCCAGTGAACTTATTTTGAGGAGTTTTATCTATAAAAATATAGTGGGGAGTATAAGCCACATATAGATTAAAGTGAAGTATAGATGCATGACATGAAAATTTTGTTTACACTTACAGGGGTGTCCAACCTTCTTTTTTCCTTTGCCACACACTGGAAGAAGAGTTGTTGTGGGCCACCCATTAAATAAATACACAAATACTACTGAAAGCTGATTAGCCAAAAAACAAAAAATAGAAGAAGAAGAAAACCAAAACATGCATACTTTTTGTAATATCTGACACTACAGATAAGCAAAAATTATTATTCACAAAATTGGCATGCAGCCCATGGCTGCAGGTTGGACACCCTGAACAGATTAAAAACAACTCAAATTGAAATTTAGCTTCCTTCCCTCATTTCTCCCTCTAATACTTATTGAGCACCAACTGTATTCCAGGAACTATTTCAGGTACTGGGGGATATAGTATAATGAACACATAAAAATCTTTATACCTGATGGAAGGTAAAGTAGACAATAAACAAAATAAATAAAATAGCTAATGTATGAGAGGAAATATTAAGCAGAGAAAGGATATAAGAAGTATTGTGGGGCTGCCATATCAAATATTGTGGCCTCAATAAGAAGGTGACACCTGAAGGCGGTGATAGAGTGAGCCATTCAGATATCAGATTCTAGAATATTCTAGGCAGAGGATGCAGCAAATACAAGGACCCTGTATATATAAAGCATGTATTGTATATATGAAGAAAAGCAAGGAGGCCATAATGGGTACAGCACAGGCTCTAAAGAGAGGAGTCAGAAACCAGGTCAGAAAGGTAAGGGGCAAAAAATTAGGAAGGGCCTTGAAAGCTACTGTAAGGCCTTCATTTTATATTCTGTGTGAAATGGGAAGCCAAATGGTAGTTTTGACACAAGGAAGAAACACGACCTGTCAAGTCTTTTAAAAGGATCACTATGACTGTGATGTTGAGAATAGGCTCAAGTAGGGGAAAGGATAGATGCTGGGGACCAATCAGGAGGGTATTGTAGAAATCCATGTGATAGATAATGATGGTTTAGATCAGGTGGTAGAAGGGGTAAGTAGTGGTAAGGCTCTAGAAATATTTTAAAAGTAAATCCAGGATTTGCCAATAGACTGAATAAGGGGTATGAGAGAAAGAGAAGAATCAAGGATATTCAAAGGATTTTAGCTTGAACAATTGCAAAATTGAAGTTGAAAGTATTAAGATGGGGAAGAGGGCAGGAAACAGAGGTCTGATGGGTGAGAGAAGGCTTGATGGGAGGAGAGTTGGGAGGGATGGAAGCTTAATTTGACAATATTAAGTTTGAGATGTCCAATAGATAACCGAGTGGAAAAGTCAAGTAGACAGGTAGAAACTGAGTTAGGAGGTTAGGGGGAAGATCCAGGTGAGAGATACAAAGTTACATGTAGACAGTTTAAAGCTTTGAGAATAAGACTGAATGCAGAAAAAAGAGGTCTAAGGACTAAACTCATGGGGCGCTCCAACATTACAAGCCAGGGAGATGAGAAACAACCAACAAAGGAGATTGAGAAGAAGCCTGAGATATAGAAAGAGAATCCAGGGTGTGATAAACTGGAAGTTAAATGAAGAAAAGTCTTCTTAGGAAGGAGGAAATATGCCACCATGCCAAATGCTTCTTATAGGTTAAATGTAATGAGAACTGAGACATGGCTACCGGGTTTAGTCATTCTAGGTCACCAGTGACCTTGCCAAGTACACTTTTGGTGTAGTGGTAGGGGTGAAAGCCTGTTTGGAGCAGACTCAGGAGAGAAGAGGAAGGGATTCAAAGGCAAACAAAGAGAGATAGTGTCTATTCTCACTGAAGAAATACAAATTGATCACACATATAACACAAATAGATGAGAAATTGCAACTGTGCCAACATCACATACTATATTTCACTCTAAGATCTACCTTTTTAGATTTGAGCATCTATGAAATTAGAGTGTACCTTAAAATTACTGGTACTTTTCCCTTACAACTGGAATTTTTCTTTTCTAAGAAAGGTATACAAAATAGTGATGGTTCTTATATTCATCACCTTAAATTTGATGAACTGCCATACTGTAATAGGGGAATAATAAACCCAGAGTCATGAGAGATGTTTTGGAGGAAATACTGAAGTAAAAATGAAGTTCAGGAGGGAAAGAGGGGACTAGTAGAATATTTGCAAAGACCTCCATACCTTCAGGTGGACAGGGAGTTTATTCTGTAACTGGTAGAAGACCAGCGTGGCCAGAGTACAAGAGAGTTAGGGGAGAAGCATAGGAAAGGATGAAAAAAGGCTGGATCTGAGATCATGAGGAGCCAGATTATGTGGGGACAGGAAAGCTAGGCTTTTGGGTCTCTATCCTAAGAACAAGAAGATCCTGAAAGAATTTTACTCAGGGAGGGGAACGAGATAATCACATTTCAGTCTCAAAAAAAAAAAAAAAAATCACTCTGGCTACCATTTGGAGAATGGGACAGAGAGAATCTACAGGAAACATGAGGCCAGTTAAGAGACCTTCACAGTTCACCAGGATAGAAATGATAGTGTGAATAGCACGGTGGTGGCAGTGATAAAGAAAAGCGGGCTGTTTTTAGAAGTATTAGAGAGATTAAACGACAAAATTTAGTGATAGGCTGAATATATTTACCTCTATCTATCTATGATTTCATTAATAAATACATTGAGAATACTAGGCAATAAACCTGCCTTTTAAGAATAGTTGGAAAAACTAAAAGTGATTTATAAATAGCTATGCCATACATAAGAATGAAAATCAGTATTTTGGACATGTACTAATTTTCAGAAAAAGAATCAGATCAGGCAGAAAGTAAATATACCACATGAGAGAAAGTAATCTGGGAACAGGTGAGAGTTTGTGTGTGAGTGTGTGTGTGTGTATGTGTAATAAATCATCCCACTTCCTCTTCCAAATTAAACCAGATGTTTTAACTTAAGGAACATGTTTAGATGTAAAAAATAAAAATCCTAGGGTTCAGAAGGAATTTCCATAAGGAACAGGGGTTTGAAATAAACCTAATAGAAAACAAACAAAACAACTGCTGACTGATAAATAATGTACAGGTATAATGTTAATTTACATTCTAAAAAGCTGGTGGGTATCTCAATAGAGATTCTTGACAACCTCTGTACTATGATATCAGGATTGGGTGTGGTTAGAGGCTTGCTGAGAGAGAAAAAGGTTCTCTACACCCCCTATTATCATACAGAAGGGTATGACCCCTGTATCTGAAATGTCAGAGTCCTGCATGAACAGATTCATTTATAACATTCTTTAGACATGTTCATTTAAATAATACATTACTAATCACCAGAATCACAGACTGTTTTTCAGCGGAGAGTTCCTATTCTGTACTGCTTAGGTCACAACAATAATAATATGGCTCCCAAGAAAATGATGGTGCCTTTTTTTCAGATCTCTTCCTTAACACATTTGTGGCTAATAGTGCAAATTTTAAAATGTAGGGAAAGTCATGTTCAGTACAAAAAATAATAAAAAAGAAAGACCACTGAAAATGCTTCTTTGTAAAATGCCTTTTTCTTTATAACTTAGAAGAGAAAATTAACTCATAGCATCATTAAAAACCAAGATGAATACCTGAAAACTTTCTAACCAGTCTATACATTTAAATTATATTTATAAGCTAACTATGACTATATATGCCATATAGCAATGGCCATTTTCTGGCAGAAGCACAGGAGCTGAGTCACCATTGTATGATTTGGGATCTGACTGGTTTCTCTTCCTTTCTTCTTTTCTCCTTTGATTTGCTTTCTTTCAAAGGCTATCACAACCTTTGGTATATGTAGTATAAAAAACAAATACAATGAATATATACAAAGTTTGCTTTCTTTCAAAGGCTATCACAACCTTTGGTAAATGTAGTACAAAAACCAAATACAATGAATATATACAAAGTTTGCTTTCTTTCAAAGGCTATCACAAACTTTGGTATATGTAGTACAAAAAAACAAATACAATGAATATATACAAAGTTTGCTTTTTTTCAGAGGCTATCAACTACTTCCTAAAGATGTACAAAAAACCCAGCACAGTTAATATATAATATATAAAACTGCAATCAAAAAATACAGGAAATTAGTAGTACAAAACTAATAGTTTTATCCTCCTTAGTTTAGAAGGCCTAATACAAAAGAGAAAGAAAAAAAAAAATCCCATCCTAAAATGCAATCCCTAAATATTCTCTTCCATGCTCTTATGCTCCTCACCTCTATCTCACAGTGTTTCCATAAGTCTTTGGATTGGGGGGCACATGTGCTTCCTTCCATTTCTTAGTGGGAAGGGTTATCACTTTCTATTCACAGCTGTGAGTTGGGAAGGACATGGAACTGCTGTACAAAATGTTGAAATTTTAAATGTATAGAAGTCAATAAATTATAGTTATGGTTTTCAATAGACTGCTGGAATACAAAGGTATTTTATATACTATCAGCAAAGCAATTACTTGAGTATGTAATATGCCAAAGAGGTAAATAACAAGTTTTATCTCAATAAACCATAACTTTAATTTCTTCATACTGTGCATTTAAAATTTCAATATTGGAATTTTATTTCATAATTTGAAAATAACCAATTTAATGTTTTCTTTTATATGTAAGTATTTGTGGTTATATCACCACAGTTGGTGGATAAAATGTGGCATTGTATCAGTTTAAATACCATAAAATAAAATAATAATGTTAACTTCTATGCTTCTCTCTGGATTCACCAGCTATAGGACATACATTTTCCCCCAGGGTGTTATTGGATGTGCACTAATCCAGTCACACCTCCTTACATGAATATCTTGCTATACACAGACATAGGCATATTTTTTCAACATCTAAGACATGCAACTGAATTTAACAATGCAATCTATATTCTCACAAAGCTAAATGGCTTGTGCAAACATAGATTTGTTAGCATTTTTCTCTGAGCCCCAAATCATTATTCATTTTCATTTCATAAAAGATTTAGGACCTTAGAGCAGGGACTACAACTATTATGTTGAACAAAATTATACTCTAATGAGTTTTAGAGCACAGATGCTCTTAAAGATCCACGGAGTAGTTGAGTAAGGCAATAATGTTGCAAATTTCAAAGAACTGACAATCTCCTGTTTTCACTCCTTCTGTTCTAAGTAATTTCTCCCTTCTTGATAAGGAAGAGTCAAAATGTTTCCACTGCTTTCTGGAATGGTTCCTCAGTGACCAAGCAAAGTATGAGGATATGGAAAAACAATCATTTGCATAATACCTATTGTTGATTAAAATACATTAAAACAGGTAATTAATCTTAAAACTGAAAAGTGTCCATTGATTGTCATAGCAGGTATTAGTACTATGATTGATTACATTTTCTCAGATTAAGTATAGATAAATCAATTATCCAAGAAAGTTTTGATCCTCTGGTTAAAAATATCTGATTTTCAGTATACTTAATGAAATAGGTTTTTGGAGATAACTTCTTTACATGAAATCATTAATTAGTAACATGGGCTAAAGTCAAAACTAAAAGCATAAAGATTTATTGTACCTTTCACATCACCCAGTAAAAGTAGTGTGGGTTTTGGAGCCAGAATGACTTGACTTTAAATCATTACTAGGTCTCTTGCTAACAATGAAGTCTTAGGGCAACAGTTTAACATTAGCTATCTATTTCTTGCCCTCCTAAAACAAGGTTAACAGCACTTACCTTGAAAAATTGACAAGCATTCAAGACATGGTTGACCCTTTGTAAATGGTAATTATTATTGTCAATATAGAAAGGAAATAGGATGACACTGATTATTTATGCATTTCATCTTCAAAAAGCTTTGCATTAATTATATATACAATGCTTAGGAATAATGAGCACAAGATAATTTCTTAGCAAAATCTCTGATGCATGTCATGCAATTATTTTCCAAGTGTTCTATCTATCTAACATTTAATATTAACAGCAAATCTATAAAGTACTATTTATTATCCTTATTTTACAAATAAAGAAATCAAGGCACAGAGTGGTTAAGTAATTTGCTTAAGGTCATGCGGCAGAACCAGAATTCAAACCCTGGCAATATGACTGCGGAGCTTATGCTTTTAACTATTTTTAAAAGCCCGAAAAGGACATAAATGTAAGATAATAGTTATTCATTTAACAAATATAAAAGTACTATATCTCTTTATCAAGTTACAGAACCTATAACCTTTAAAGACCTTACAATATGGTGACTAGAAGCAATCATATTACCTCAAAGTTATGACTCAAGAGACATGATTCTTCTCTGGATTAAACAAAAAAGTCCTCTGCTATTTAATAACCATAAGAATTATGACAGAACTATAATTTACTTAGTGAATTAGGGTTTCTCATCTTTTCAATAAATGTGAATAAAATTGTAACTCCATTTTGTTGATCTTTATATAAAGATCTTTTAAGGATAAAAATTTGTTCTTATGTCATTGCTATAGTGTGTCTAATGTATTATTATCAAAATGACCCATAAAAAGACTTTTTAGTCATTAAGACTATCAAAAGTTTATTCAAAAGGTAGATCAATGTTAAAGGTAACTAAAATAAGAAGCAAAGAAAACTAGATAAAGGAGTCCTATTTAGATAGCCAGATAAAAACAACAACTCTATCAGCAAATATATACAGATTTCTTGCTTCTATTTTTTGCCTTTTCCTTCCTCATCCTCCTGTTATTATCTCAATATTTATTTTCCACTTTACTGAATACACAAATAATAAAATAATATGCTCTGCCTACCTGGAAGTATTTCATGAGCTTTAAAAATAGCATTACCCTCACTCACTCTAGAAGTACAGGATAATTAAAAAATTGTGAATAATGTATGATTTATATACTGTATATAAAACAAAACGATTATGTTTAAATAAAATGTTACCCTTACTTCAAATTTAACCATTTTTGTTTCAAAGAATCGTATTACTGACTACTACTAAATAATTATATAAATTAAAATTGGACCAATAATCTAACAGCACTTGGCTGTTTATCCTTTTAAGGGTAAAGAGGTTGTTTAGAAGCCAAGTGAGTTAGTAAAAGGAATGTAATAAATTTCAGTTCAGCTTGGGTGAAGGTTATTCTGAAGAGCAACAATTTCTTTTTCATTCTTTTGCAATAAATGATGGAAACCAAAGATAGTTAGCAATATAGAAATCAAATGAGAAAGGTGTAAATGATCTTTAAAAAGGCACCTGGCATGCAATTAATATAAAACTATTGATTTTGTAAATACCAATATAGTTATGAATGACATTTCTCTGGTTCCCTATACAAAAAGGAGTCTGCTCTGAGACCATAGTGCTCACCTGATTCTGTCTCTCTTCTGGCCACCTTTGGCATATGGCTGAAACTTGCAGGTGTTCCAAGATCTGGTTACTTCCCTCCTTTTCATTGATTGTCTGCAATTCCCTCAGTTAAAAATGTGCATCCATTATATATTTTAAGTTTATTTAGCTTTTCAAATGCTATAATGGTGACAGTGCTATCGTGGGATCTGAATTTTTTTTTTTGCTATTGTTAAGAGGAAGTCTGAAGGTCCCTTGTAGTAAGGTTTTGGGTACACTGGTTGAATCTCTTGTTTATGTATAGAACACTTTAATGTTTGCTTTTCAATATCATTTGTTGTCTTGAAATTTCTTGGAGGAAAAAAAACTGTAGAGACCTATCTTTTAAAATTATTGCCTAATAACTGGCATCTAATTCAGATCATGCCTTTGTGTGGTATATTTTAACATTCCAAACACCATATTTTCCTTCTTGATTCAGTCATTATGGGATGGTATCAAGGATTTTTGTAGTTAAAAAATACATTTCACCTCCTTAGATTCTCAGACCTAAATTTTTTGTGCGGTTTATTCAAACAATGGTTTTCCTTATGAAATCATGTAAAGTAGGAACCATCTGGAAAGGTTACTGTGGAAACGGCAGGGGCTAGCGGGTGGGGCTACAGAGCAAGAGATGCCATGACAACCTTTTTCGGGTTTCCCAGGAAACACAGGTTGCTATGGGAACTGCATCAGTCAGGTCCAAATTAGTAACTTCCGCTGGAAGGGGTGTCTGCCACTTTAATCTTCTTGTGATATTGCAGAAGCTTATCTCTTAGATGCATTAGGAGATTTTTCTTTTCCTCAGCAGTGCTGAAAACATCTGTTTCCAGACTTTGATAGATGTTAGCTGGGACATAATACACAGAACTTCATAGGAACCTGTTAGTATGATACTTTGAAAATGCATAGCAAGCCCCAAAGTTAAGTAAACTAATCAGATGAGCACATCTTGGGCATTTTCCTTTATTCAAAGTTGTAGAGACCCTTAAAGTTCCAGGAGGGGGGATTGAAAAAGATAACTCCAGTCAAAAACCAAAGAAACTTATGGGGGTGTGTGTGGTTATAAGTCATTGTTCCAGTTAGACATTTCATCCAGTATCCACAGGGTAGATAATTGAACTAAATATTCAATAAATAATGTTGAAGGGCCCATCAAAACAAAGCATCACTTAAGAACTTGTGTGCTTTACTTAGTAAAGAAACAACTGCCTTTTTTAAAGTTTGAGGTTAAACAGTTAATGCTAACTGTTCTTTAGTTTCATTTCCTCCCAGATGTACTGTTTTAAAAATAGGGTGTGTACTAGAAATCAACTTTAATGTTAAGTTTGTTGTTCATGTCGAAAGAGAGAGGGGGAATAAAGAGGAGCTGAGAGAATGCAGCCCACTTGCAAAACAGGTACTGTTTCAGTATGAAGCAGCAGGGAGAGGGAGAATGAAGTGTGTGTCCCACTTCTTCACGTCCTTTCCTTGATGAATGGTCTGGAAATGTATAAAACAAGGGCATACACAGACCAAGGGGGTACGTTCCACACAATACTGCGAGCACTTGTATCATATATTAAACATCTGTGAATATCTTTTTGATGTTGACACAGGAGTTGGGATTATTGTTCGTGGTGCAGGTGGCAGTGGAATTGCCCGTTTTGAAAGGGGTCTGGGGGAAAGTGCTATGGTTCATACCTCCCTCTTCGATTACCATATACTCCGACTTACTCAGAGTGGAGTTACTCCTTGCTTTTCGGAGCTCCTCAGCCGAAGAAGAGAGGTGCTGGCAACTTCCCACGTGCATGTACTGGGCTTGCTCTTCCCCTTCTGTCTCTCGGTGGTAAAAGTAATTGAAGTTGGAAACAATCACAGGGACTGGCAACGCAATGGTCAAGACACCGGCGATGGCACAGAGGGATCCCACAATCTTGCCTCCTATGGTCACTGGGTGCATGTCACCGTAACCTACTGTTGTCATGGTTACCACTGCCCACCAGAAGGCATCCGGGATACTGCTAAAACCTGAAGTGGGGTCATCTGCCTCAGCAAAGTAGACGGCACTGGAGAAAAGGATGACCCCAATGAAGAGGAAAAAGATGAGCAATCCCAACTCCCGCATGGATGCCTTTAGCGTCTGCCCCAGGATCTGCAGCCCCTTGGAGTGGCGGGAGAGCTTGAAGATGCGGAAAACCCTCACCAGGCGGATGACCCTTAGGATGGCCAGGGACATGGCCTGCTGTCCATTACCCTGTCGCTCAGCCAGCTCAGTGCCCAGAGTGATGAAATAAGGAATGATGGCCACGATGTCTATCAGATTCATGATATTTCGCGAGAAGGTGGCTTTGCTGGGGCATGCAAAGAACCGCACCAGCAGCTCAAAGGAGAACCAGATGATGCATAGGGTCTCCACCACAAAGAAGGGATCCGAGAAACTGGAGGCTCCCGCGGGGCCCCCCGACGTGCTGTTGCTAGCAGTCTCCAATACGTCCTGAGACGGTGAGGCCGGGTAGTCCTTCTCATCGCGGAACTCCGGCAGCGTCTCCAGGCAGAATATTACAATGGAGATGAGGATGACGAGGACCGACACGATGGCGATGCCCCGGGCTGGCCCCGAGCTCTCGGGGTACTCGAAGAGCAGCCACACCTGGCGCTGGAAGTCGCGGCGGGGCAGGGGGCGCTCCTCCTCCCGCAGGAAGCCCTCGTCCTCGCGGAACTTCTCCATGGCCTCCTCGCCCAGCTGGTAGAAGCGTATCTCCTCCGAGAAGATGTCGATGGGCACATTGACCGGCCGGCGGATGCGGCCCCCGGACTGATAGTAGTAGAGGATGGCGTCGAAGCTCGGCCGGTTGCGGTCGAAGAAGTACTCATTGCGGAGCGGGTCGAAGTACCTCATTCGCCGCTTGGGGTCGCCCAGCAGTGTCTCCGGGAACTGGCAGAGGGTCTTGAGCTGCGTCTCGAAGCGCAGCCCCGAGATGTTGATGACCACGCGCTCCCCGCAGCAGTCCTGCTCGCCGGCTGCCGGCAGCGCGGGCGGCAGCGGCTCATAGCGGTCGCAGCCGCCGCCGCCACAGCCGCCCTGAGGCGGGCCCCCGCCGCCGTCGGCCGCCTCCGGCTCCGGCAGGTGGTCCCCGGGCACCACGGTCATGTCGGGCGGTAGCTCCGGGCCTGCGGCGGGCTCGGCGTAGCCGGGGTTGACCAGGCTGTGGGCGCCGCCGCCGCCGTTCGCGGGGTGCTGGGGAGGGTGGGCGGGGTGAGGGGCGGAGGGCTGAAGCGGAGAGCTCAAGAGGCTGAGGTGCTCGTCCATGTGGCGGGGAACAGGCGGCTGCACGGCCGTGCCGCTCCTCCTCGCGCTCCCCGCCCCTTCGCCGCCTCCGCCCCCGAGCCGAGCCCGCCGCCTGTTGCTGCGGCCGCCGCGAGGCTCTGTCTGGGTCTGGCGCGCTCCGCCGGGCTCCTCCCCGGAGACGCCTCCTCACCCCGCCCCTTCGTCCCCCTGCCCCCTCCCCCGCGGGGCGCGCGCCCGCCCGCCCCTCCGCGTCCCCTCAGGATTCCCGCCCACCGCGCGGGCGCGCGCCCCGCTCCCCGGGGGAGCAGCCGGGCCTGCAGCTCACAGACGCGGTCCTGGACACTGTGTCACCCTCAGTTTGCACCTCGGTGGCGCCCCGGGATTCCTGCCCAGTGTGGTCGGCGCCCCCTCCTCCAGCCCTGTAGCCGCATCCCAGTCATAGGGCTTCTCGGCCCGCGCGCCCGGAGAGCTCTGGCCGCGGTCCTGCGAGGGCCGGCCTGCTGGCCTCCGCACTCCGCTGGGCCCGCCCAGGGTGGATAGGATCTGTGGGGCAGGGGTAGCAGACTGCAGAGACAGGCGAGGAAGGAGGACAAAGAGGTGCTCCCGACCTGCGAGCGCTGTGGAGGGGCGAGTGGCAGTCCAGGTGGGCTCCCGGAGCAAGAGGCAAGCCTGGTGCCAGCGTCCTGAGCTCACTTGAGGACAGGGGGCCGCTCAGGCCAGTGATGGGGGTAATGCGGGACTCGGCTTAGATACAAGCCCAACTGAGTACAGGGTGCGGATGGGGAGGTCACATCAGGGGTCTGAAAAAAAAGAGTTATTCAAGACGTTCGGAGACTTGGCTTCTTTAGTGAATAGTCGCACTAATTTTCATAACCGAGATTTCAGCCACGGGTTATTTATTCCACAGGGTTTCTACCTTTGGCTTCTCGGGGCACAGCACCCACACCTGTTCCTTGTCGTCCTTTCATCTTCCACTTCACGCTCAGGTCAGTGCCAGGCACTGCTGAGAAGCGGTAAAACTGGGCAAGAATCGAGGAAAAATCAAGGACCAAGTTTTTGTTTGGGATTAGAGAGGACAGACTAGTCTTTCCACTGAGCTTTCGTGTGAGGGAGAAAATAAGAGGAAAAGGGGAAGAGGAAATTGATCATGTCTAATTTGTGTGTTTAGAAGGTCTAACTCCATGCGAGCGGGAGCGGGATCTGCACCTACACTCTCCACCACTTGGTATTTCAGCACTGCCCTTGTGATAATTTGCCCGTCTCTAGTTGTTTAACAGGGAACATTCAGTTAGCAGCTTGTGCCTTTCTCTGCTGCTTGATTTGGGCCCAGAGATGACTTATATATATCCCCTTTGAGATTTAACTATTTGCCTAAATTGTTGTGGTCAGTTTGGATACAATTTCTGTTTCCAGAAATTTTAGCAATCTAATATAACTCCACCCTTGGGTTAAAAAAGTCTGTTTTTTTATTGTATCATTCAAATCATTTACGAAAGAGGAGATACTGTCTAGACAACTCATACTGATACAAAGTAAGCTGACGATTCAATTTGCAGTAAGTGGTTTGTGGTCGTTACTTCTCATTGCCACCCCCAATCATGGAGTTCTTAGGGCAGAGAGTAGGTCTTACCCAATTTATATTCCTAACAACTACCAAAGTACCATGTAAATAGTGGAAACTCAGTGTGTATTTGTTGAATTGAATTTCCCAGCGAGTGGCTCTTTGCATTTCTATCTGCTCTAGCATGTCAACATTTCTTATTTTTGCACCCAGGATCCTGCTGGGGTTCCTGGGATGAGGGGTGAGGAGAAATTGAGGTCATGGTGGTGTACATGTCTCAGTTATTCCACAGGGTTTCAACCTCTGGCTCCTCTGGACACAGCACCCACACCTGTTCCTTATTGTCCTTTCATCTTTCACTTCACCCCCAGGTCAGTGCCAGGCACTATTGAGAAGTGGGAAAACTGGGCAACCATTTAAAACTCTTTCACAAACCTCCACTACCCTGTTTTGTGTGAGAACTACTTCATTATTTTACATTTTTTTTTAAGCTGGTGATTAAGGTAGCAGTATAATCAATCATTCATAGATTTAAATCTTGGAATGAGACAGACTACTTTGCTTCAAGGATAGCTCATAGAAAGGCAAAGACCCTATTTTTAAAGACCAAATGTTTCATGCACTTCTGTGTCTGACTTAGAAAGTGATTTATTCCTCCTTCTGCAGGAATTAGTACTGAAATTAATATTAATCAATGGCAAGGATTGGTCCTGTGATGAATGGTCACAAGCTTATCCTTGCTGTGAAGTACCTTTACTTCAGAAATGGCTATTTCCAGTCCCTTCATGTATTTGCCTGGTTTGGAAGACTGATTAAAAGCTTCTTAGAGAAGTTTTGCAATTTGTTCAAGCTCACATAGCTGATTAGTGGCAGAGCTATGCCTAAAGTCTTGGACCATTTCCAGATCCGATGTTTTCTCTACTGTATCACACTGTGCAACTCTTATGCTGATCACTGTGAGTACTTAATAAGTACTAGATTTCTAACAGCAGCCTATTTGCTGCTGATTGCCGACTAGTTCACTTCAATTCATATTTATTTTAACTGAAAACCACTGCCTTCTGGCGGCTAGTCTATTGTCTGTAGGAAATGAGTTGGTGGGCACATTCCAGCCCTGTTGGACAGCAGAACCCATCACAACAAATCAATGTCAAAAATGCCACTTCAGAAGGAACACATACTATTTATTTAATACCCCCCAGGGGAGTAACTCAAAGTAATTTGAAAATGTCTCATTAATCCTCATGACACCCCTGTGAGATAATAATAATATTATCATAATGTTTAAGCACATAGAATGTGGCAAAGCCAACAGCTTCTCCAAGCATGTGCAGGATTTTTTCATATTTCAGTTTTCCATATTAGAGCCTGAGTAAAACCATCAGGTTTTCAAACAGTAAAGGCAAATCTTGGTATTTGTTCTTTCTATGTTGCTCTAGGCATAGTTTGCGTTTCTTACTGAACGCAACAGTACTAGAAATAGCTCACCAATTGTTTGCCAAATGGTAAGCAGCATCTGGAACTAGCCCAGACGTGTTTGAGGGTGGCTCAGGGGCAGACCTAGAGATCTTAATGAACAATTATAGGTAAACGAAATAGGAGAAAGCATCTACTATGTGCAAGGCATTGCTCTAGGTACTGTGGGGATGTGAAATTTAAACATAGACCTTGCCCTGAATGGGCTTACACAGAGTTGAGAAGAGAGGACATAAATCCTTGAAAATTTTTACAATGCTAGGTTAAAAAATATATGACAATAGTACCAGAAGTGTTACAAGACATCTTGTGACTATTCTGTTTGTTCTAGCCAAGGTGGCAGCCTGGATATCTCTTAATCATACCAAGCTAGTTCCTATCTCAGGGTCTTTATACTTGATCTTCCCTCTGCATGAAACACTCTCCAGATTTTCACATGGCTCTATCACTTTTAGATCTCCAGTCAAAATGTTACTTCATCCAAGTTGCATTTCCTGACCACAACCACTTGATTTAAATAGTTCCCCTCTCCCACAACAATTGGTAATTTTATAGTCTCTTACCTGCTTTATTTATCCTCATTGCATTATTTACCTGAAATTATATTTTATATTTACTTAGGTACTTGCTTATTGACTATCTCTTGCACTGCAACATAAACTCCCAGATGGCAGGATTTTGACATTTTCACTTCTATATGCCCCAAATGTAGACTAGTACCTGGCACATAGTAGATGCTTAATAAATATATGTTAAATAGAAGAAAGAAGGTCCATAATGAACACACAAGGAATATTAAGCTACAGCTCTTTTTTGTGTTAGAGGTGTTATTTTGAAAAGTCCTGGTCATTTTATAGGACCAGCTGGACTGTGCAGATATTGTTGGGGTTGTTTTTCAAATGCCAAAACATTTCTCTACCTTCCTTTCTCCCCACCATCCTGAAAGGCTCTATCCTGCACTCCAGAATTATACTTTTAACTTCTCCCTTGAGGATTCTTCCTGCGGATACCCAAACTTGATATTTATAAAACTGAACTCATTATCTTTCTCCCCAAACATGCTTTTCTTCCTGTTTTTCTTATTTTGTACTAGAATTCAGAGTCAGCCCTGCATCCTCCTGCCCCCACACCTAGTTGACCACTAAGTACTTTCCATTCCCCCCAAATCCCTTTGAATTCTGTTTGTACCTCTCCATTCTCACTGCCACTGTCCTAGTTCAGGCTGCCATGATAGTTTCATAACAGGTTCCCTGCTTTCAGTCTCTCTTTTATGTATTTCATCCTCCAGAATGCAGCTGAGCTATTTTTGTGAAACATGAGTTTGATCACACTGCTCTCCAGTGCTGCCATGATGTCAAACCCTGGCTCTGGCCTGTCCTTCTGGCAGTGTCTCCATACCACTTGCTGGTCCCAGGATAGGTCATCCTCTTATGCACTGCTAAGCTTTTGCTCATGCTAGCTGCGCACCCTCTATCTCACTGGATATTCTTTCCACCTATTTCCTTCCCACTGGTGAATTTAATCTTCAAATCCTTTCATGATCACTTCTTTTGAGAACCCTGTCCTCCCTGTTATTCCTATTACTGCTTCCAAGAAAACTCAATAAAAACTGATTACAAACGAATTCAGTGATAGTCTTTCTCATCAGCGCTCCTATGGCATTTTGTTTATAGCCCCATTGGAGAACTTTATTGTAGTATACTTAGGTGTATATGATATGATCTGTCTCCCGATGAGAACGTGAACTTCATAATGCTGAACAGTAACTTATTGAACAGTGAATAATACATTAAGCCAGGTAGGATGTGAAGCGCTTTACCTGCTGTAACCTCCAGCAGCCCTGAAAAATAGTACTGTTATAATATTCCACAGATGGAGAAACTGAGTAAGGTAGTAAAGTCCCTTGTGCAAGATCACATAGCTAGGAAATACTAAAACCAAGATATAAGCTGAGAAGTTCACGTTCTCAAGCCTTACTGCAGGCTACCTCTGTGAGGATTAGAGGGCTTCTCTTGTTCATGTTTGTATTTCCAGTCTCCAGTATTGTGTTGCTATATCATAAATGCTTTTAAATAGTGTAATGGGAGAAAAATGGTTGTGAAGCATGAGTACTTATTTACTACAAATTAGGTAGGTTATGATAAAGGAATTAGTACTCTTCCTCAATACAAAGGTAACAAAGGGGTTCTCCTGAATTTGCATAGTTTTTCAAGACAAAAGAGTCTACATAAAGAAAGGAAATTATTCTAGAAGTAGATGCAGAACGCAGGTCCTGACAAGGGCTAAAATGGCTCTGTAGTTTTGCTGTGTCCTCAGAATGACCCAGCAGTCTAAGTCAGTGTTCTCACATGGCAGAGTGATTTCCAGAAAGACATTTCTATTCAGGGAAGACTGGTATTCTATCAGCAAATACATCAACCAAAGAGTTAAAAGTATTGTGTTAGACCAAGCGTTTAAATGAGTCTAAAACTCTCTTGTTGAGCCTCTATGTATAAGAGAAAGCAGTCAGACACTGAAACACCTGCATGGCCTTTTCTGACTGTGGTTAATTTCTTTAAAAAGCAGGCACAGTCACACCTCTAATCATAGATGAGATGTGCAATTAACGATGAGATAAGCTGTAAAGCCCCCTGGTATGTACCAATTATTTGTTTTCAGATAGGAATCTTCCTAAAATTTGTAGAAATGTTGGAATGGCTCTTTTAGCAAAATGCACATTACAAAGCATACTTTCACTATGGTTTTACTCAAAATGGATTTGACCAACAATGTTATAAGATATCTGGAAAATTCTCTTAATGTATTTCCTCTTGTTCCTTCTGTAAATACTTTATTGTGAGGGTATGGGTGAGCCACAATAAAATCAATTCCAAGAACTAAAAGGGATTATTTTAGTTACATGATTAAATTGACATTAATATGAATTACTGAACATAAAGGTGCATGAAGTTATAAAGCTTTAACCCTTCCTACACGTTGGAATCTATTGAAACACTGTAAAGTCAAGGTTAATTTTTTGCAATGCTATATTTCAGAAATGATCAAGGATAAATTTTGATTGAGATTTTTGTATTGCCATCTGGTGAAAACCAAAACATATCTTATTAATCCATAGACATGTTATTACTTTGTCATTAGGTTTTGTAATTATGTTGACAAAGCAATTCAAGAACATGTCTGCAGAATAGCATTATAATTTTATTGAGTTTTCATTACAATAGTGTTAATGTTAATGAAAGTTTATAAAAGCCTATAATGATCCAATTAATACTGGGTATTATAAAGACAAAAGAATATGAATGCAATTCTTTGAGGATTTTATCATACCTGAGATACAATGCAATGGATACATTACTTGGTTATAAAATGGATACAAATTAAATTAAACAATATTGTGGTATCAGTCAGTCCCTGCCTGACCCAGGCACAGCTGCAAGTATTGAAAGCTTTTATTTATATGTCAGGACAATTCAGTTCTACAGCCAATTATAAACAATCTTATGGAAATGTATTAGGACATCTCTCATCTTTACTCTGGTGATGGGTCTAGACTCGTTTTTGCTGCCCTTTGCCTATAAAAGCTTCAGCCTGGGTCTGCACCCTTCGAATATTTTGTATAACAATATGACGAAGCCTATTCCGTTACCTTATTACTGTTCTCTCCAGTTTCTCCGTTGAAACTGAAGCCCCATCCTGAAACATCAACTGACTTGTTTGAGATTCATTTTTCTTTTTAGTCCTCAAAAGGCTCCCCAAATGCTGAATCCTGCCATGGGCTGTAGTCCTTATTTATCCCAGATGGGTATCTTAGAGCTACATAGCTTCTATCACCCACCTGACTCCAGTATCGCCATGGCCATTCCTGTGGCTTGTATTCTCTCCTGGCTTGGAACTCATGGTGATGAGGCTTTCCCAACTTGCACCCAAATTTTATTCTGCTTAGGATTTTATGATTTGAAGAACCAGTCACCATCCTTGAGGACCCATCTTAAAACTGAATGTATTCTCCTAGCATCAAATATCACCATTGACAGCATTCCTCCATATCCTTACCAACACAATGAATGCCTAGCTGCCCCATGACTTATTTGCATAGGTTGACATGGACAGCTAGAAGTGCTAAACCAATTTAAACTGGGATTCATTGCTTATACAGTCATTTAGTATAGTCATAAATGAAGTATATAATGAATGACCTGAGATATATATTAGTTATAAGGATAAATTATCTTGATATCCTACCCTCATCCCACTTCATTTGATATACCTGTAGGATGCCACCTTCAACATACATGTGATCAGAATTTCTGCCAAATGCTTTTATGAAGATTAGATTTCAGAAAAAGCCTACTGTTTGAGTATGCTTATCCATTTATGTTATTCAGAACAAGCTAATGGTAAGATGTGCGGTAGTATAGCAGAAAGGATTCTAACCTTGAATTCAAACTACAGTAATCCCTCCTTTATCCATGGGGGATACATTCCAAGACCCTGAGTGGATGCTGAAACTACAGATAGTACTGAATCCAATTGCCATCACTTGGAACATTCATATCTTCTACCCACAAATTTAACACCTTTTCCTTCTTAACCAAGCACTTACTACATACTGTGGCTATAATTTTTGCAGTTCGAGGTATGACAGCAAAACTAGCATAACTTTCTCTTTTCTTCATTACAATTTCATGGGTATAAGATTCGTTCTTACCAAATCTTTTTTTAGAAACCTCAGAATGTGTTGTTTTTCTTTCTTTATTAACTTTATTAACATTTTCACTTAAAGGAAGCACTTTATGGTTCCTCTTTGGCATATCTGAATCATCAGCATCATGAATCTTGCATGTTTAGGTCAGTATAGGTGGTCCTCAGGTTATGAACAAGATAGATTCTGCAGGCTTGCTCTTAATTTGAATTAATATGTAAGCTGGAACAGTAAGAGTAAGTAAAATAAAAGTTACTTGAACACTCGCACTGTGATACCCCACCAGAAGACCTGATTAATGAGTGGCTGCCAAGTGACAAACAGAATAAGTGACTAATAAGTGGGTAATAGACAGCATAGATATGATGGACAAAGCAGAGATTCACATCCCAGGATGGACAGACTGGGAAGGGGGGAGATTTCATCACACTACTCAGAATGGCATGCAATTTAAAACTTATAGATTGCTTATTCCTGGATGTTCCATTTAATATTTTGGGACCACAGTTGACCAAGAGGAATTGAAACTATAGAAAGTAAAAACCACAGATAAGGGGGACCTCTGTATCTGGAGTTAAAGTGACTTTGATAAATCCATTTTACCTGTCCCTGTCTCAATTTCTCACACAAAAAACAAACAAAAAAATAACATCTAAGCCACAAGCTATGAGAGCTAATTATTTTTAAGATTATCTAGTGTACACATTTGTTTTGCAGATAGAGTAACTATGATGTCAAGACATTAAATTACTTATATCCAAAGTCCAGCATTAGTTAGTGGCAGAGTCAGGGTAGAATTTAGTATTACTGATTTCCGGTCAAGTTAAATTGACTTCTGTTTCCACATTTATTTCTTATTTACTCATCCATCTCATGAACTCCTTCCCTTTCTCTATTTCTTCTTTTTTCCCTTTCCACAATATCTATACTGGCTATATGCTGGGAATTTAAAATCAACAAACATGTAGTTGCTTTTATTCGAATCCTGCCATCCTGCTTTCGCTGACCTCTCTGGTCCCACCCTAAGTCCTGCATGACTACACCTATCTGACTCTTTGTATTAGCTGACTTCTCTGCTTGGATCTAAGGTTACTTTTCTATTCAGCCTTTTACTTTTACCAGTCGTTTTCAGCTTCCTGATTTATTTGTCATCCTCTGCCTATAAAGAAGGATTTCTGATATAAACCTCCTCTCCTTTGGGCTCCTAAATCCTGGTGTGATGTTCTGGGTCAGTGGGATTCCTTTGGCAGAGCTTGAAATCTATCCTGGTGACTCTCTAGGTTGCCCCCTGCTGGAAAGTGCATGTCAATCTCTGCCTTCCTCAGCCTCTACATGTAGAGATACTTGACCAGATCAATGCTGCATGATTCTTGATCACAGCAGCAGCCTCAATTATACCAGCTTAATGAGACCTAAAGCCAGTCATAAACCCGAATTCTGATATGCTGATATGGGTCTTAAGGTATCTGCATGCTAAGCAGGTTGTTGTCTTTCCCACCTCTTGTCCCACTTGCCCAGTCCTTAAGACCGGTTCTCCCTCATTTTCCTTTTGTTAAAACTGGATCACTCCCCTACCAGATCTTACCAGGCTCCTCCTTGGGAGACTGGCCATGCTCCCTGTACATTCATCACCATCTGCTGCCTGAATCCTGTTCCCAACACCATTGGCCAATGCTAAGCTGTCTGATTTTTCATGGTTATACCAATCATGGTGTGGACATGATTGGGCATTCTTTGCATGTGGATGTGGATGTTGCAGATCTTCCTTCCACAATTATCATGTTGAGAAAATGCCCTTTTGGGATAGACTCTACTAGGACTACATGCTTCAGAAATGGACATAGGGAACATCACTTTCCTGTACCCAGTAGAATAAAATGGCAAAATCTGGAGGCAGAGATTCACTCCCTAAATGTCAACATCTAAGAGATATAAACACTGAATGTGCTTTGGTAATACACATTATAAGTGGATGTAAGTCCCCCTTTGTGTCCAGATAACACTGGCTGCATAACTTTAGGAGACAATGCATTGGTAAATACTCATGACACCCCATTGTAAGGTTGATTTCTAAGCAAATGGGCTGGAACTAAATTACTCCTAATTCTTAAGCATAAGGGCTCTGGTAACACATCGGGATGACGAATAGAATCAAAGGTGTGCCAACTAAAGAGAATATTCCAAATGCTCACATTGAAATATATAATACGAGAGTGTCTTAAGTTCACTGGAGTATTTTAGTGCTTCATAAATGGTCCAGCAACAGTCTCAATTCCGGATATTGAGAAACTAATAGGCAAACAGCTCTTACTATTTATAATGCTATGTGCCTAAGTCAGAGGAAAATTGAGGATGATTAGAATACTGGGGAATTCTCCTTTTTGGTCAGATGTTTCTAACTCCTGATACACTTTGGAGATCAAAAAAAAGTCTTAGGGGCGGCGCATGTGGCTCAGTGAGTAGGACGTCGGCCCAAGGGTGGTGGGTTCAAACTGCCAATTTGCAACAACAAATAAATAACCAGGCGTTGTGATGGGCACCTGTAGTCCCAGCTACTGGGGAGGCTGAGGCAGGAGAATTGCCTAAGGCCAAGAGGTGGGGGTTGCTGTGAGCTGTGTGATGCCACGGCAGTCTACCCAGGGCGATAAGGGAGACTGTGTCTAAAAAAAAAAAAAAAAGGTCTTAGCTATATGTCACATAAAATCTATTATAAGTAGACTCTGCTGAGCTCATTTTTCTAAAATAATAGAAAGATGAAACAGAAAATTGATTGCAAGGCCGTGAAACATGGTACATTCAGATTATCAGCTTTTTAAAAATTTCACTTGATGGGGTGGTGCCTGTGGTTCAGTGGGTAGGGCGCCGGCTCCATATGTATACCAAAGGTGGTGGGTTCAAACCTGACCCTGGGCCAAACTGCAACAAAATAATAGCCGGGCATTGTGGCGGGCACCTGGAGTCTCAGCTACTGGGGAGACTGAGACAAGAGAATCTTCTAAGCCCAGGAGATGGAGGTTGTTGTGAGCTGTGTGATGCCACCGCACTCTACCGAGGGCAATAAAGTGAGACTCTGACTCTATAAATAAATAAATAAATAAATAAATAAATAAATAAATAAATGTTCACTTGAGGAATGATTTTTTGGTTTAATAAAGCATCATGCTTAGGAAACCTCAGAATAGATAAGGTTTTATGATCTTTCTGTTTAGACTATTGGGACAGGGTAATGACTTTTTCATGATTAATTTCCTCAGTGCCTTATATAGTGCAGTGTGCATAGTAGGTCTTCAGAGATATTAATTGAACACTTAATGAATTCTTCATTTTCTATATTGACCAAATGAGCCAACTCACTGATAAATTTTAACTGCCTGAATGCAACTTTGGTCATGGACTTCAACCATTAATGTCATTTCCTTCCATTTTAACATATTTATAATATGCATTACATTCTAGGTCTATGAAATTTCTGAGATAGCATATAAAGTTCAAGGTTAATTCTTCTTTTGCAGTTGAATATAACCCTCAGGAGAATAAAGTAATGGATTTCAAGCTTACATTTCAATTTGATGATAATATAAAGACAGATTGATATATACTTTTAATCATTTTCCCTACAGCTTTTTCTCTATCTATCCTTCTCCAAAGCCTCATAGCTGCTTTAGTAAGATATTTACTAATTTAGATGCAGCTTCCACATAGTATAGGGTTTGTGTAAATGCAGTAAAATCCATAATGTTCCTGTATAATATAGGGCAGAGACAAGCAGGATCCTTCTGCTCTGGGGCTGGAATATAAAGTAGTTTTAGTTGCTAAGACAGATTAATTTAGATTCAGAAGAGAGTCTTTAACCCCAGTCATCCCAGTTTTTGCCAAATAACCAAGAAGATAAATGCATCATTCTTTGAGGACAGAAGACATGCTGGAAATCAGATAACTTGATTTAAAATATGAAATATATCTAATTGATTTGCAATACTGTCCCTGGTGTATGCCCAGTTGGAGATGAACTATTCTGAGGTTTCTGGACCTGTGATATTGGCTAGGAAAACATTATATGCCATTTCTGCTTGGGGGACAAAAGGATGCAGAAAAAGTGGGAAGGATGATGTATGACACTGCAACCTCTGTAGGCTGCTATACTTGATCAGCCAGAGACTAGTGGCACACAAACATATCATGGGGCCAATTTCTTCAGCTACATCATCACATAGTTTGTGTGAATTACTCAACCCTTAATGGGGACCCTCATACACCATTAAGGGCAGAATTTAGATTAGCATGTGTGCAGGCCAAAGAGGCTGCCTCTGGCAGGAGATAAACATGTTCTTTTACTTTATCTTTATCTGGCTAATGAAGTAATATTACCAAAGCAATGATGTCTTTTCTTCTGTGGTCTGACTTTGATCATTTCTTTCTTCCTCTAGAACTGCATTAAACTGCAATAATGGAACTCCAGTTTTTAGTATTATAATAATCCTCACTGCTGATAGTGGATTTTAAGCTCCTCACCATAAAATTTCTGCAGGATGTTTTAAAGATGTGCAAGAGATTTAAAAATCCTGGTTAAATATTTCCAGTTCTAACTCATATGAACTTTTATAGCTTAAAAGTATTAATATGATAAATTCTAAGAATAGAAACACCCACAAAACTATGTTGAACCATTGTAAATTTCTATGTTTATCTGATTTATTTCCTTGAATATTGTCTCTGGCTCAAAAAACAGACTATTGGAGAGTTCTGCTTTGTATAAAGGATGTCAGAATTAATTTTGGCTATCTACATAGGAACCAATTTATATGTCTCTTACACGTCTACCAAGGATTTAACATAACATATCAAAATAAAATAAAATGTGAGAATAGGTAATTTGTTATAAAGGCAAACATACCACCATTAATTAAATGTTAACAATAAATAAAATTAATGCTGCTTTAAAATGTATTGCTTATTGGCTCGGCACCTGTAGCTCAATGGGCTAAGGCGCCAGCCACGTACACCTGAGCTGGTGGGTTCGAATCCAGCCCGGGCCCGCCAAACAACAATGATGGCTGCAACCAAAAAATGGCTGGGCGTTGTAGCGGGTGCCTGTAGCCAGCTGCTTGGGAAGCGGAGGCAAGAGACTTGCTTGAGCCCTGGAATTGGAGATTGATGTGAGCTGTGATGCCACAGCACTCTATCCAGGGTGACAGCTTGAGGCTCTGTCTCAAAAAAAAAAAAAAAGTGTTACTTATTGTGTCTCCTAAGAATTGGACAACTAGCAAAAAGTACCAATACATTTTAGCATTTTTATATAATTTTCACTTAAAAGTTGTGATGAGCAGTGCCTGTAGTTCAGTGGGTAGGGCACCGGCCACATACACCAAGGCTGGTGGGTTTGATCCCGGCCCATGCCAGCGAAAACAACAATGACAACTTCAACAATAACAAAAAAATAAAATAGCTAGGCATTGTGGCGGGCGCCTGTAGTCCTAACTACTTGGGAAGCTGAGGCAAGAGAATCACTTAAGCCCAAGAGTTTGAGGTTGCTGTGAGCTGGGATACCATAGCACTCTATCCAGGGCAACAGCTTGTGGCTCTGTCTAAAAAAAAAGAAATAAAAAAAAAAAATGTGATGATAGCTTATGTGGATATTCATGTTTTGAGACAGATTGAAATTCTATCCTACAAATTGGAAAACTGACCTGAACATTACGGCTATCTTTGATGCAAGTTTGGTTTAACAAAATTCTTAAACTAGTTGTTTAAAAGGTAAAGGATTAGAGATATATGCAGTCCCTGAATTACAAACATTCAACTTACATACATACAACTTGCACTTATAAACAGAGGCTATTACAGTAAGTCTTTGAGTTACAAAGATCCAACTCATGTACGACTTTCACTTATGTACAAAGACTATTACAGGTAATAGGTAAATGTAATTGTTCCAACTTATATACAAGTTCAACTTAAGAATAAACCTGTAGAACCTATTTCTTATGTAATCTGGGTACTAGCTGTAATATACACAAAACACCAAAGCACCTCATTGACTTACAACTATCTGTCTATACATATATATGTATGTACATACAGTATACATACTTATTTATACTACATATGCCTACCCATACATATATGGGTATACACTCTTTTAAAAAGATGATTACTAATGTAAGTATATATATTTATATATAATTTGTCTATATATTTGTACTCTTTAAAAAAGATGATCACTAATAATAACAGTAATAATTATTGTGTTCTGGAGCTCTTACTGGGTTTTAATACATGGGTCCTATTAGAAAAATATATTTGTAGTATTCTCTTTTTAGCATAAACCTTTCTCAATGATTTGACAAGTGTCTGGCCTTCTGTCCTGATCCCAGAACTGTGCCGAGCCTCAGTTGCCAAGCATTGAACAGAGTGTGTCAAGCCACATCTGTGCTACGGACAACTGGCTTCATTTTGATGCTTCTTAGTTTTCATGTTTGCTCTAGTACCTCTGCCAGAGCACCATATTTATTTTTCTATATATGTGCTTGTGACATTTCTACTTGGGGAAGTTCCTGTGTAATAAACTCCATGTCATGATTTTTTCAATCATGTGGCATGGAGCCTGAACTAAAGGCCACAATTGCATGTGCTCTAGTATATTTCCTCGTGGCTGCCTTCTACATTATTCTCAGACTCATCTTTACACTATAGCACTATCAATTCATCCTCAAATAGGCAACTGAGCTTATGAGAACTGTTTTAGCAACAGCATCATTACCTCCATTTTTTTCCCAATTCTTTTTTTTTCCCCTTTGAGACAGAGCCTCATTTTTTTCACCCTCGGCAGAGTGCCTGGCATCATAGCTCACAGCAACCTCAAACTCTTGGACTCAAGCGATTCTCTTGCATCAGCCTCCTGAGTAGCTGGGGCTACAGGCATCTGCCACAACACACTACTATTTTTAGAGGTGAGGTCTCAGTCTGGCTCAGGCTGGTCTCCAACCCGTGAGCTCAGGAAATCTACCCACCTCGGCCTCCCAGAGTGCTGAGATTACAGGCGTGAGCCACTGCGCCTGGCTCCTTTTTTCCCCAGTTCTGAATCCACTAGGCAATTTTAAAATTGTCTTCTTAAAAAGATTTTTTATGATGTTTTTAAATACTGTAAAAAAAAAAAATTCTGAAATCTCCATTATTAGTTCCCATAGCATACTCTTTACTTTTATTAAGTAAATTGTTTTAAAAAAAAGTACAGAATTTCCTATTCACAAATTTGCCTAATATGATGGCATAAGATATTATCTGCTTCTCTTAATTAATGATTGTGTCCTTGCTATTGGCTTGTTTACATAGGATTTCATCAGGTACCCTCTAGTTCCAAGCTTTTATAGTTTGAAACATACCTGGGGTAAGTACAAGTAGAAGTCTGGAGGAGCTTAGGGCTATTAGGAAGAACTCAGGACTCTAAGTTTAGAGACACAGGTTTGAATTCTAAGTCCATGGGTTCTTAAATCTCTCTGAGCTTTCAATTTCCTCATCTATGGCAATAGGATAATAATAAACAATTTATAGAGTGATTGTGAGGATTAAATGAAATAAAATACTTTGAATAGCCTAGCAGTGCCTAGTTTATTTATATCTAACATAGTCTAAAAATGTTTGCCCAGTTTTGCTAGAAGTAAAAAATTGGCACTCAGCATCACCTCTCTCTTGAGTGGATGAACTGGTCATTGGAGAGGGACAGTGTGTGTCAATAGCTGGCCCTTGATCTGTTTAATTCAGTTTGAATTGATTAATAAATGCCCCCCACAGCACTTTGTCCACTAATGAGATCTTTGTAACAGTCTGGGTAAACTATTGCCACAGCATCCCTGACTGCTGAACTTTCTGGATTTGTTGAACTGAACAAGTTTGTTCAAATCCAGTTCCATTGGGGTTGAAGAGCCCCCTAAAAGACCAGACCTGACAGAGAAAACTTTTCATCCCTTCTGAGGTCACTTCACCTAAAGGATGCTGGCTGCTGATAAGTATTCCATCAGCAGAGGATCAAGAGAAGTGATTTGACACTTAGGGCCTGTCTTGAAAGATGAGATCCACATATCAGCCAACCAGATGAAGATAATCTTTGAGCACAAAAATGAGATCTGAGCTTACTGGAGCTCAACAAATCTCTCCCTGCTTGCTCAAGGTTTGTCCCTGAAAATTTCCATTTCATTTATTTAGCCCTATCTTTCCCAAATGTGGTGCATTTCCCATAACTGACACTTGCAAAAAAAGAAAATCCACAAAAAATGAATAAACGAAAAAATTTGCCTTGCCTTATTTTCCACTGATTGGCTTCTGGCCTCCTGAAAGAGTAATAGAAAAGGAAAGAGAGAAATAAATGAGAAATCAAAAGGGTTTGGCAGGGACAGTTTGGGGGGGGGGTTGTAGTGGGCGTGACCAAACACCAGTTTCAAAACAGTTGACTCCTTGCCAAGGAACTCAGATTGACAAGTGTGATGTACTGTTGAGATTCTCAGTGGCAACTGTTGCCAGTTTAGCAAAAGAGCAGTGTTTTTGGAGCCAGATTTGGAGAGCAGATTTTGTGAAAAAAATCTAGGATTCTGCTGCCTCCCAGGACTTGGTTCTAATTTTGTTCTTGGGCTGTCCTCAATGCTCCCACCTCTCATGCATTTGTTCTATTTGGGGGCTTTTTGTGGAGGAAGCCAACTAATGCTACGTCCAGAAAGAAAGAGAGGGGGAAAAAAGTCCAAATGTATTTTTTTCTTTTTTGAAACAGAAAAACAAACTCAAAATTATCTATGTTTTATGTTTCCAGGCACCCTTAGTCACTGACAGAGCTCAGTAATCTGCTCATCTCAGCCTGCTGAGAGAAGGTATTTCACTGACAGCTTTTTGCTCACTTGTAAAAGTAAATCTCTGTGCAGCTTGGCACTGGCTCCCCTGTCTTTCTCCTTCTTCAGTCTCTGCTCTCATCCCTGTGCCTCCTCAGGCTTCCTGGGGCTGATGCAAGCACAGAGTAGGGACACAGGAACCCAGGAAGAGGCAGCCTTCTGATTGATACTGACATGGATCAGCAGGAGGGCAGGCAGTTGGAGGTATCTGTAAGAGACTGCACAACTATGCCCTTTGCAGGTATGGCTTCTCCTTTGGGCCAGGGTTGTATCCCCCATGAGGTTGTGCTGGGCTTTCTAGGACAGCTCTTATTCTTAGGACCTCCTTTGGTGTGAAGACTCTTGAGACCCTTCAGAATGAGGGACATCAGGTGGCATGCCTGCTCCCGTCCTGATCTGGTCCTAGGGACGAGCAGGCTGTGCAGGCTAGCAGGTTGCTTCTCCCACCTCAAGCTTTTGGGTGCTCTGGTCCTTTCAGCATGTGGACGGGCACTGGGTCAGGCTCCCAGCTCTCCTACTATTCCATGTGGAAAGTGGTCCTAGTTCCACACTAGTGACTTAGAATATCTGGCCCCTAAGAGGAAAGGGAAGTGAGGCTCACCACTCTGCCTAATGATGACCATTGTCCGAGATGGTATTTTCCAGACCATCTTATCATTCTGTAAGTTATAGTAACAGAGCAGATCAATGATAGACTACTGTGGAACTGAAGCCATATGCATTGCTTGTTGAATTGCTTTCCAGAACCTCTTTTTTCTCTCTGAACTCTCCATCTTTTCAAGTACCTAGGCCCTTTTTCAATTATGACATGATTCAGGGATTTATTCTGAACTTTCTCTCTGTTTCTGATGCCATGAGAGTTTGGGCTTGGAGTGGTAGATGAGAATTAGGTCTTGACTGGGTTTTTCTCATTTTTAGTACAGCACAGCTGGCTCTGGCTGGATTTGGAGATTGTCCAACCAAGTGCTACCCTCAGAGAGGATGTCATGGCTCTTACCATTAGAGGAGCCATCAGGGACTATGGCAACAGCAGCTTTCCCAGAATCCATGGGATCTTCAGGGAGACGACACAGAGAGAGAAGAGAAAGTTTCTTAGAGAGTAAGGATTTTCTTCTTTTCCAACAAGAGTTTTCATCACATAGACCACATTTTCCAAAATTTGCTAAAGCTCATATAACAGCTTTGCAAACTCAACATCTGAGTTTGGCTCATTTGGAAAAAAAAAAAAGAAAGTCTACTACAATCATTTACCATTACATTCTTTTTATATTGCTTCTCATAACAGCCAGGCCTAGAGTTGTGATGAAAAGTATATAATATTACTATTCATAATAGTTTTTCTGTTTTTTAAGTGTTTGACATGTAAGTTGTTACATTTTACAGATAAGGACACTGAGCCTTAGGATTCACAGAAATATTATTAGGACATAGTAAGAACAAGATACATATGTTATTATTATCCTAGGTTTTGCCTATTGCTGTTTGAGGATACATAGAAACAGCCTTAGGATTTACAGAAATATTGTTAGGACATAGTAAGAACAAGATACATAAGGTATTATTATTCTTGGTTTTGCCTGTTGCTGTTTGGAAAGTCAGCTGATCTCTTCGACCAGCATGTGAAGGGTAAGGACCTAGTTTAGGCCATCACAGTCCAAGTTCATGGTTCTCATTCTTTGGCTTATGTCGGAATCAACTGTGGAACCTTATAAAATAGAGATTCCTACGTCCTATCCTGGATCTCCCAAATCAAAATCTCTAGGATGGGTCTTGGAAGTCAATATTTAAAAATGAAACAAAAAACACTTGGGCAGGTGATACTGCTGGGAAGCAAGTTTGGGAATCATCAAAGGTTTTACCTTTACTTTTGGCCTTAGGAATTCTATGACAGAGATGATAAGTTTCATGGAGGTAGACTCACATTGACATGATGTATGGATCAGAGTGACAACTGACAGTGAGAACTATCATTGATAATCAGGCTCTTATTAGTAAAAGACCATAGTTTTCCTTCAGGCTGCACATAACTAGGTGAATAGGGAGCCAGAAGCAAGGGAGTTGGATGATCCTGAGAGACAGGGCTATCAACATCATGAGCTTGAGGCATCCATTTCTGCCAGAAGAAAGGTCTTGCTGTATCAACAGAATTCTCATGCTTGTGGGCCTAGATACAGCACAAGATTTTTTCTCTGATCACACCATTTACTGGTTCCTTAACTCCCATTCCCATTCTGAAACTATGAACATATATTTAGATACAAAATATAGCATGGTTGATTAGATTTACTCATTTCTAGTTAAAAAAAGCACAATCTAAATGCCCATAGTTAGCAAGATTTTTAGAGAAATAGCCACAGTTATACTTAGCTTGTTACTGGGAAGTTGGCACAATCTTTCTCATGGGCTTTTTGCCATGAGTATTGATAGCTGCAAGGATATTCTTTGGTACTATTAACAATATTACAAATCGGAAACAACTTTGATGTCCTAGAATAGGAGTAGATCAATTCATTATTGCATATGCACACACATCATGGAATGATATATAGTCACATCATGGAATGATATATAGCTTAGGAGGACATTGAGTTACATCAAATATACTCAAAATACATTGGTAAGTGAAAAAAGCATGCATAAATTTTTATGTGTGTGAAAGGAGATGCACCAAAATGTTATCAGTAATTTTTCCTGAATGATTGAATTATGAGTGATCTTGATTTTCTTTTTTTACTTATCAATATATTTAACTTTATCATACATAAATTTTATTGTAAGAAATAACCAAATGAGCATTATTATAGAAGTCACACTTCAGATGATCCTTTTTGATATTATAAAAGGAGTCACCTGGGTCACCATAATTGCATTTTGGGTGGGCTTCAAATATAGCTTTGGTGTTGTGTTTTTTCTGTAAATCATGGCTGTCATCCATTACTCCTTGATGTGGACTCACTTCATTTGCAGGAGTCATCTCCTATGACTGCAGAGTTTGTAGCTGTCAACTCCTAGTAGGGCATATACAATTTAGCCACTGCAATGGGGATGTTCATTTAATAAACATTTTTTGAAGACTTTCTCTGTGCAGACTTTCAGACATGTTTACTTTAAAGGAGTCAGGTGGAGATAGAAAGTAATGTAAAGTGAATGATAAATGCTTTACTAGAGATAAGACTGTGGCATCCCAGAAGAGGAGAAGCTAACTTTGGGAAAGACAGAGGCCTTAATAGAGTAAGCAACTTTTTTTTTTTCTTTTTTATAGAGACAGAGTTTCACTTCATCACCCTCGGTAGAGTGCCGTGGCATCACAGAGCTCACAGCCACTTTCAACTCCTGGCCTTAGGCGATTCTCTTGCCTCAGCCTCCCAAGTAGCTAGGACTAGAGGCACCTGCCACAATGTCCAGCTATTTTTCTGTTTTGCCGTTCGGCTGAGGCTGGGTTTGAACCCACCACCTTCGGTATATGGGGCCAGCACCCTACTCGATGAGCCACAGGCACCGCACCACCTATTTTTTTTTTAATAGTCTTAAGTCAGTAGCTCACAGTAGAGCACAGTGGCATCATAGATCACAGCAACCTCAAACTCTTGGGCTCAGGTGGTCCTCTTATCTCAGCCTCCCAAGTGGCTGGGACCACAGGTGCCCAACACAATACCCAGCTATTTTTAGAGATGGGGGCTCACTCTTGCTCAGGCTGGCCTCAAATTTCTGAGCTCAAGCAATCTACCCACCTTGGCCTTCCAGAGTACTAGGATTACAGGTATGAGCCACTGCACCTGGCCTAACTTTTAAGCTGAATCTTAAAGAATGAGTGGAAGTTTTCCAGGTGAGGGAGGAGAGGAGGGCATGTCTAGGAAGAGTGAACAGCTTCTGCAGAGACATGAAGATGGGAAAAGGCACAGCGTGGCATGTTGAGAAGTTCAGTGTGGTTGGACCTTGATGTATGAGGGAGAAAGGAAAGGAAATAGTAGTGGAAGTGATAAATTCATACCAGGTCTGTAAAGTGTCTTGTATGCCATGTCACAGGACTTCAATTTGATCTCAAAGAGCAATGGAAATGACAGTGGTTTGTAAAGAGGAAAGAGACATAGTAGACATATCTTTGGTGAGAATGTGGAAAATTGAATAGATTAAGATAGAGGAATGAGACAGAACAGATAGCTGAAAAACTATTGTCACGTTAAAGATAAGTGATAACAAAGGTCTGGTCTAAATCCGTGGCCCTGGAAATGGAAAGAAAAAGCTTGATGTAAGTGGCCATTAGTCAACAGAGAGAAAATGTCCCCATTCTACTGTTGTGTATTATAGTTCCTCATATATTTTCTGTGCATTTTTAGAGATGCAAACCTCCATATTGAAGGTTTATTCTGCCAACTCAAATTTGAATCAATGCATAAGCACCTGTGTTTGACAAAGCCCAGTGGATCCAAATCTAGTCTGCAGAGTGTGTCCCAAAATATGAGTAACTGCTGCAGTGTACAAAACAAAACCACCCCCAACTCACATGTGTTTCTGGGATTCCTTAAGATGCCTGAAGAAGATGAAAACAGTTACCAGTGTTGGTTTTTAAGAAAATGTCAGATTCAAAACATTCAACCATATTCTCCCTATGACTCAACAACATGCCTGTAGTTTTTAGTGAGGCACTTTTAGGAATCATATAACCCTTTTGGTTGAGAATTTGTTGTTGACTAATGAAAAGGATACAAGATTTGATTCAGGCAGACATGTGTCTGTAATATGCATAATTGTATGACCTGAGATAAGTTACTTAATTTCTTAGTTTCCGTATTTGTGAAACGGAGATATTTTTACCCACTTTGCAAGGCTGTTGTGAGAATTACAGATAATATATGTAAAACATCTTCTACATTCTTGGTTCACAAAAACTATTTAAGAAGTAGTGTTTTATTTAAGGCCAATTTATGTTTTCTGAGCAAACTGAAGGATTGTGTTCATTCCTCTTTATGGCAGTTTATAGAAGACATTGATAAGCCAGATGCTTTTTAGAGCAAGATGATGAGGACAGCAAAGAGACCAGAGATGATTTTTTTGTGACACTTTCTCTTCCTGACATTGAGAGCTACATAAACTCATCCCATTTTCCTTTTTGTCTTGGCTTCCAGGAAATTCAGAGCCATATTTGATATTCAAATTCAGCAAGTGCTTTAATCCTTAGGATTGATATATTTGCTTTATCTTTTTGTTCGTCATCTTAAATCTTCTTTGGAAAGTGAGTGCATAAATAAGGAAATAAAATAAAATGTTATTTGCAAATGTGTAGAAGAAATTGGTTGAATTTAACATGTGAAATAGAAGTCTAAAAGTGGAGTTAATATTATATTCAAGTATTTGAAAACTTGCCATGTGGCAAAAAATATAGACTTACATTGCTTTCAACATTAAACACTTGATGGAAGGATTTTATTTTTTACTGAAGTAAGATAAAAAAGGAAATGTTTATGACCACAAAAATGGAATGGAATTTCAATGAGGAGTTCTTTATCATTAGAAGAATTAAACTTACTATGTATTCTTTGACAGAAACAGAAAAAATAATCCTGTAATTTGTATGGAAACACAAAAGACTCCAAATAGCCAAAACAATTTTGAGCAAGAAGAGCAAAGCTGAAACCATCACACTTTCTTTTCTTTTCTTTTTTTGAGACTATTTAGAGAGTTTATTTTGCATGGAAATGAACTGCTAATAAAAGAATTCAGAGAACAAATATATACCTATTACAATCTCTATATATAGTGGCATGGAAACACAGAAATTGAACAATAGCTATTCATTGAAAATATAAATTTATGATTCTTATTCTTTTTTTTTGAGACAGTGTCTCAAGCTGTCACCCTGAGTAGAGTTCCATGGAGTCACAGCTCATGGCAACTTCAAACTCTTGGGCTTAAGTGATTCTCTTGCCTCAGCCTCCCAAGTAGCTAGGACTGCATGCACCCACCCCGCCTGGCTATTTTTGTTGTTGTTGAAGTTGTCATTGTTGGTTAGCTGGCCTGGGCCAGGCTTGAACCTGCCAGCCTGGGTTCATGTGGCTGGTGCCGTAACCACTGTGCTATGGGCGCTGAGCCTATGATCCTTATTCTTAATCATAGCTAAGAAGATATTTTTATGTAAAGTTTTCCTAAGCAAACTTCGAAATTATCAAGGGAAAGGATATAATTAATATGGAATCAATGTATTCAGATATAATTGGCAAAGCAAATGACCCACATTTTTATATAATGGATAACATTTACTTCGTACTGTTACTTGTTTTTTTTATTCTTTATTAAATCATAACTGTGTATGTTACAGATAAGGTATGAGCCATTTATGGGATATAATGTGCTGATTTGATATACAATATGGAATGCTTACATCAAATGGATTAACATAACCATTTCCTTGCTTACTTATTTGTTCTGGTAAGATATTTAATAGTTTCTATTCTTCTCTATTCTTAATAGTTTCGAAATGGATGATTTCATTATACACATTAGGAAAGGTCCCACCAATTACCCTCACATTTTCTGATTTCAAAATATATTATAAAGCTACAGTAATCAAAACATTATGATACAAAAACCAGACATATAGACCAATGGAATAGAATAGAAAGCCACAGAATAAAATCATGAATCCATGGTTAACTAATCTTTGACAAGGTTTCACAAAATGGGGAAAGGATAGTCTCTTCAATAAGTGAGGAAGACTAAAATTTAGGAAAGCTGGATATGCACATTCAGAAGAATAAATTTGAACCCCTATCTTGCACTTTATTCAAAAGTCAACCAAAAATGAATTGAAGACTGAAGCATAAGACTACCAGAAGAAAACACAGGGAAAATGCTTCTTGACATTGGTCTGGGCAACAATTTTTTTGATGTGACAATAAAAGCACAGGCAATAAAAACAAAAGCAAAAATGAACAAATGGGATTGCATCAAAGCAAAAATCTTCTGCAAAGCAAAGGATATGGAGTGGGAAAAATATTAAGCCCTTATCCAACATACTATATGCTGGATAGGGAGTTAGTATTCAAAATATATTAGGATATTATATTCCTAGGATATTAGGACAACTCAATAGCAAACCCATTTAAAAAATGGGCAAAGGACCTGAATAGACACTTTTCAAAAGATGACATATAAGTGCTCAACAGGTATATGAAATGATACCCAGGATCACTAATCTTCAGGATAATGCATGTCAAAACCACAGTGAGATGTCTCCTTGCCTGTATTAGAATGACTTTTATCAGAAAGACAAAAGATAAGCGTTGACAAGAATGTTGAGAAAATGGAACTCATGTACACTCTTGGTGGGAATGTAAATTGGCACAGTCATTGTGCAAAAACAGTATGGAGGTTCTGCAATAAATTAAAAGTAGAAATACAATATGATCCAATAATCTCACTTTTGGGTATACACACATATATCCAAAGGAAATGAAATCAAGATATCTGCACGTCTATGTTCATTTCAGCATTATTTACAATTTTAGTCAAGATACATGTATGTAAACAATAAAACATGTAAATGCCCATCAGTGGATGAAGGAATAAGAAAGTATAGTATATACACAATGAAATGTTATTCAGCCTAAAAAGAAGAATCATCCTGCCATTTGCAACGACATGGACAGAACTAGAGAGCATTATGGTAAATTACATAAGCCAGACACAGAGAGACAAATACACAGGAGCTGTAGAGAGGAGAAAGTAGGGAGATATTGATCAAGAGGTTCAAGGTTTCAGTTTTGCAAGATGAGTAAATTCAGGAGATCTAATTATGATAAAATGACTGTAGTGAACAGTACTTTACTGTATACTTGAAATTTGCTAAAAGGGTAGGTTCCACATGTTCTCACCTCCAGACCCTAAAAAGGAAAATGGCAACTATCTGAGGTTAAGGATGTGTTAATTAACTTGATTATGATGATTATTTCACAATGCATATGTATATCAAATTGTCAATTTGTATATCTTAAAGACATATAATTTTTAATTGTCAAGTATACCTCCATAAAATTAAAAAAATCCTTTCTGTATATATTTATTGCATTTGATGATCTCTTGAAAGGTCTTCTAATCCCAAATCCCACAGTCACATATTTCCAAGCAGCTGCTCTAGGGAAGTTCAAAAATATTTTCATCCTATTGATGGACTAGGAAACTCCATCAGGACTATTCTGAATCTGTTGGTTGGCTTTCTGGTAACCAGTCACAGAAAGTTAATGTTAAACCTAACATGTTTTGAGGAGACCCAGTTTTTATCTCTGTTAGCCCCACTTGGTTACTTGGAAAATAGCTTTTGTACTCCACAAGGTTGAACTCTGCAGGAAATGTGGTTTGCAGAGAAAGGAGGCCCCCTTGCACTCCATCACAGGGGCCTTGGAAACTCTCTCGCATTTAATAAAGGCCATTTGAATCAAGCAGCTATTGCATCCAGGAGGTGACAAGGTAATTGATGTAATACTTTATTTTGAAGCAATTTTATCTCTGGTCTTTCATTTCATCCTCTTTCAAAATGGTTCAACATATTGTGGCTGAATAAAGAAGCTGGTTCCCAGAAAGGCTAAGTGACTAGCTGCACCAGGCAAACTGCAACATATTAATTAATGACTTAACACAATTATTGACGTGTATTTTCCACATTACAGGTAGATGTGACTCAGTGGTCTTTCTTTTCTTGCAGGTAAACCTTTTGGAGCATGAGGCCTCCAAGGTCATAGAATAGGGGAAGAAAGGGACTGAGGAGGCATCTTGGCTCTTCACTGCCAGCCTGAAGGTGACTGATAGATCAGGTATACCTGCCCAAATAAACCTGACTCATCCAGATAGGGTCAAGTTCATGGCCCGCCCAAAGAGCGTCAGGTCCACGGCCCACTCAGAAAGGATCAGACTCATGTTCCTCCCAGGAAATAGGAATGCCACCAATCCTGACTGCCCTAACCCTTTAAATCCCTGTCCGCCATAGCCCGTGTGTGGATTTTTCCCTGGTCAGGAATCTCACCCCACCTGTATTCTAGGTGGAATAAAGACCACTTTAACTGCATGAATTGTATCTCCATTTTCCTTTCTCTTGCGTCTCGGAATGATTTTATCCTTGGGTCCAGAACCTTTCAGTGACACAGGGACTTCCATTCATGTTTCATTAGCAAACACTAGTCACATAGCCCTACCCCCAACTGCAAGGGGGGCTGGGAAGGTGGAGGAGCATGTGAGCCACATCTCTGATGTGGTAGCTAAGACAATTTAGCTAGTTAATAGTGTAACTGGAATTAGAAATCGGGTCTCTTGATATCTATCTTTTTATTCTCTGCTGCAAACTCTGATGTCTGAGCTTCCTATTGAGACAGAATATGGTTTTGGGGGATCAACTCAGATTATTCTGGGGCTACAAGTCTTGGCGCCAAAGAGTTGAACACGAAGCCTAGAGGCACTGCTGTGGCCTGTTAAGAGATTTTCTAGTATTTTTTTTTATAGATTGTCTGGACCAAGATTACCAAATTGAGAAGAGAGGATGTGGGTGCTCAGTCATGAGATCTACTGTGGAGGAAGGTGCTGAGTAGGAGATGGGGAGGGGAGAGTGAACCTAGAAAAGTCCCTGCCTGGTGTCCCATCCAGGGTCATCCAGACTAATGATCTGGCTAGTCCTCAAACCTGTATTTGTTAAAGATTTGCTTATTATTTATTTAGAGGAGAGAACTGGTGTTTCATGGAAAAAGGCAGAAAAAGAAAGTGGCTGGTGGCAGATAATACACATTCTCAATTGTCCCAAATAATTTAATTCTGTTCCAAGTAGGCCCATTCTTCTTGCAGAGCAAAAAGCCTGCCATTAAGTAGACCCATCCCTTAGAAGACAGTTAACAATCTTGAAAGACTCACTTCCTTAACCTCAGGGGACTTTATAGAGCATTATAATTCTGGAAATATAATCTCCATTTTAGTGCCTTTCTAAGGATATTTTTATGTCTATTATTGTTTGGTCCTTCAAGTACTGTCTCCAAGTATAGAAGAGGTTAGGATACTGGAGGTATTGGCAGAATGGTCCGGGAGTGAGCCCCCGTTGCCTCCTTCCTTTTGGGGTGCTATGTCCTGTCTTGACCTGATGTGCGTAATCTACAGAGAGGGGCTGCTTTGACCTGGTATATTTTCTTCTGATCTTCTAAATTCTGCATGTTCAAGAGGGCACAGCTATCATTCCTGCAGTGCTTCAAGACACCCTGTTCCCAGGCCAAAGAGTCATACTCAGATATTCAGGAAATGAAATACAGGAACCTGCAATGATGAGGCTTAGAGTGGGAAATGTTTATGCAAAAACAGAAGTTAATGTAGGTAGAACTTTGAGTTTTGCATTCTTGACTTACTAAAGAAACCCTACTCAGAAATATATTGTCATAATTTTAAGGGGGAGTTGGTTACTAGGAGAGAGAGCAAGACAAAATAACAGAATATTGTCTTTCATTTGTGCACGTCAAAGAATGCTAAATAAGAATGTGTGCATTTAAGTAGATTTTTTTCTGGTACAGGCGCTCCAATTGGAATTTGGTTTACTCAGGAAAAAATCAGCTACTTGTTTTTATCTCACACAGCTGTGAGAAAATAAGCCTAGCAAACTATACAAAATGATTGAGAACATTTGTTTCTCAGCATTTCAGGCTGGCTGGTGGCAATTCAGAGTGAAATGATCCTCACATAGTACTTTTCCAAGCCTTCCTCTTCCTTATGAAGTCCTAGGTATAAGGCATTATATAAATGTTTGAGACACATTTATTTGATTTAGTCACTGAGAATGAATTTATAGAGATGTTGTGGGGTGGGGGCATAGTAAAATATTCTGTTAGAGAACAGGGCATCTGTCCCACCATAGGATAAGACCAATTCCCATAAATAGATGAGTTTGGATTCCTTCATTAATTTAATTGATTAGTTCATGAATTCTATCCTTCAATATTCAAATATGTATTGAATTTCTATAATGTCATTTACTATTGCTTTGGTTTTTATTCTTAACACCCAATAGCAAAAAGTGGGGAGATTTTACCATTAAAAAATATGTTCTCACATTTTTTTTCTTTCCCATCAGCACATTTTCCTCATATTCTCCACTGTAAAACTGTGTATGTAGTTGACTCAAGGACACAGCTCATTCATGCTCTGTGAGAGTATGTGTGTGTGTACCTGTGTGTATGAGAGAGAGAGGGAGAGAAAGGGTGGGGGGGAGAGAGAGAGTGATTCAAAAAATCCCTGGAATCAGTTGTGAAAAGTCACAAACTAACCTTTACTTTCCTGAGGATTGGGTCACAGGTTTTCAGTATTGGATAGATCCTTCCAGGGTTTATTCCCTTTCTTTAGCCCACGGCCCATCTTCTGGGCCTGATTATTGTGGCTGAGAAGATTTTGACATCCCACACTATTTTAATCCTCCTACTGAAGGTAGGGTTATGGTTCTTTCTTTTAGTTGCTTTCCTAATTGGTCTCTGCTTGGGAGATAGATTTTTCTCTGATCATATTATTATTTTGCTCATTCCACAAAGTCTAGATATTTCTAGTTCTCTTGCCTGACTACCCCAAGATTACCCCTCTGTCTTCCTGCTTGCACCACGTTGTCGATTTGTTTTCTTATCCCTAGTCTTGGACAGGGCCTTGGTGCTCAGATCTCTTGGACTCAAGAAACCTGGATAAGCTGCCCTGGCAATCAAAGGAATTTCTTCCTTCTTTCCTTCCTTTTTCCCTGTGCTTCTCCCTCCCTCCCTCCCTTCTTTTTTTACTTGTCTTTTCTTTTTTTAAGATGGAGTTTCTTCCTCTTGTCCAGCTCACCACAGCCTTGAACTCCTGGCCTTAATGAATTGTCTTATCTTGGCTTCCCAAAATGCTGGGAATTACAAGGCATGAGCCATCACACCTGGGCAAAGAAATGTTTGTTTGTTTTGATTTTTGAGAGTCTAATTCTGTTGCCCCAGGATAGAGTGCCCGGGGGTCATTATAGCTCATAGCAACCTTAGTCTCCTGGGCTCAAGCAGGAGTCTAAGCAATCTTCCTGTGCCTCCTGAGTAGCTAAGACTACAGGCATCTGCCATGACACCTGGCTAGTTTTCCCATTTTGTAGTAGAGACGGGGGCAAGGAGGGGGGAGTGTCTTGCTCTTATTCAGGCTAATCTCAAATTCATTTGATCTGCCTCAGCCTCCCAGAGTGCTAGGATTATAGGCAAGAGCCATCATGCTCCACTAAGAAATATTTTTCTAATGTTAATGTTCCACACTGGCAGAAAGTGGTGGTGGGAGGCAGATTAGAGAAAGTGAAAGGTCAAGCACCCTGCAAGTGTCTAAGTGCCATACTTGATATACTCAAAACAGGCAAGGTCACTGGGATCTCTGTGATCCTCTGGCATAACCATCTTGTTTTACAGAAAAGGAAACTTAATACCATGGAGTTAAGAAGCTGGGCTAAGAACTCACAGCTAGAAACACCTAAATAGCCCCCATCTCTTGGCTCCTGGCCCAGAGCTCCTCTGCCATTCACAGCAACCCTTGTAACCACTGGCTATTCTGCTGCCTAAATCTGAGGCTTAGAGAGGATTCTTCTGTTTCTGCCAGGAGCAGGTGGAACTTTCTACTCTGATCTGCTTACTCCCAGGCCCAGTTTATCATCCATGTAACTCTCTGAAGCAGAATGAAACTCCCAGAGTCAGGGAATTGGGAGGGGGCAGCATCATAATCAGTGGGCCATAAATATTAAGCTCCTCTGAAACTCCTGAGCTATTGCCCTGGTGTTCTCAAGAATGCCAGCGAGTCCTCATCATTTTCAGCAGCTTGTTTTTCAAATTTGTACCTGCTGATTAATTAATTGAAGAAAGCTACTGGAGCACAAATATAATCTCACCCTGTGTTAGTCATTCCTGGATGGGGAAGAGGAAACCATGTTAATGTTGGCAATTCCTATTCTGCTCATGTCTCTGGAGCCCGTCACTGTGGCCCACAGAGCATGAGCTCATGAGCTCATGGTTTAATTGGGTTAGAAAATTAAATGAATGCCTTTTTTCTTCTAAAGGAGAAGGAGAGCCGCCCCATACTAAGACTAGCAATTAAAACTGCCAGAAGATACTTGGCAGGAGTGTCAACAGTGAGGCACATACTAAGTGGAAAGGAACAAAAGCCCTTGCCTCCAGCAAGAGCCAGAAAGTTTGAGAGAAAGCTTTTCTCACTACTGATACCAGTACTGTGGGGGATGAGATGGATTGCAAAAGTTGAGATAAACTCAAACACACGTATATGAGAGAGAGGGCAGAGTAAATCATGCTCTATGATTTTTGTTCTTCCTTGAAGAAGAAAGAAACTTCTGCATGAAACATCTAGTGGAGATGATTCTAAAGCTAAATTCTAAATTCTAAAATCTGGATTCTGTGATGTCATGTGAAAATCAAACCTAGCCTCACCAGCTAATAGTTACATGCCCTGTCTACACAAATTGGCCTTGTTATTCCTGGAAGTTTCCAAATAAGTGTCTCGTGTGTGTCCCTAGCCCAGACTGTTAGCTACAGCCACTGTGAGGAGCCTTTTACTTTCCCGGGTCTAGTACCCAAGAGCCCCTCGTGGAGAGGTAGCATGGCCAGAACAGCTAGTCCTTGCGTGTCAATGTCCATGCAGGGTGCTATCTCCTAAACTTCGAAAGCTGCTCAGGCTCTAGGCCAGTGGTTCTCAACCTTCCTGATGCCTCAACCCTTTAATACATTTCCTGTGGGTCACGACAGGTTGAGAACTGCTGCTCTAGGCAAAGGTGAGGAGAATGTGTTACTAGGCACTTCAAAGTCTCCCAAGAAAAATATCTAACTTCTGGTCCTCATCTTTCCAGCCATAAATATTCAGATGCAGACATAGAGGTCACATGAACAATTCAATCAACAAATCTTTATTGATTGCCTAGTATGTGCCTGTACTTTTTCAGAAGCTGGGATACTGTAACAACCACATAGAAATGGTTTTTGCTCTTATCATTGTCCTCCTCTTTTCCCACCTTTGCCCTTAGTTCCCACTTCTCCAAACCAAATTATACCAAATTCTTTAATTACAAAACAAAGTTCCCATGAATATGAATAAATGGGCCAGGTGAGGTGGTTCCTGTGTATAGCACTCTGGGAGGTTGAGGTGAGAGGATTGCTTGAGCTCAGGAGTTCAGGACCAGCCTGAGCAAGAGCAAGATCCTGTCTCTAGTAAAAATAGAAAAGTTAGCCAGGTGTCCTGGTGCACATCTGTGGCCCTTGATACTCAGGAGGCTGAAGCAGGAAGATTGCTTGAGCCCAAGAGTTTGAGGTTGCAGTGAGCTGTGATAACACCACTGCACTTTACCTGGGGTGACAGAGCAAGACTCTGTCTCATTAAAAAAAAAAAAAAGTAATATTGATAAATGTAAAAGATCTTGTAGCACAGTTGAGTTGGGTCTTTAGTTAGGCCAACCAAAAGTGTCCTGTAAAATCCATATACCTAAATTGCATAGATAACCATTCTATGCAACCAGTTACACTTTAATTTACGTGATAGCTGTAATGTGTGGCAGAAGGAAGGCATCTGGAAAACCAGTTTAATAATTAAAGTGAATATTTTAGTTTCCTACTAGATTTGCAAATATACAAGGGAATTTTTACTATTTGTATATTTGCAAACTATGGTATATTTTTAGCAAAATATCCCTGCTTCTTCCACACTGCCTCATCTAGAAAAAAATGTATCTGGCACCTATTGTATGCCAAATACTATTCTAGTTGATTGGGAGATACCAAAGAACAAGACAGACAAAAATGCCTGTCTTTGGAGCATCCTTATTGTGGGATAAAATACAATCAGTATAAATCAAACAGCACATTAATTAAATGTGTTTAGGAGAAAAAACCAAGAAGGCAGATCTGGAGTGTTGAGGGAGGAGCTGGTAAGGGGTCAAGGAAACCCACTCTGAGAAGATGGATCACCATCCTTTGACCCATGGTGGTGATGAGAGGGCAAGCCATGCAGGTATCTGAAGAAAGAAGAGTCTAACCATAGGTAAGAGCAAATAAAAGAACAACGAGCAGGTGCATGGAATAGTCAAGAAATAGTAAGAGGCTAGTGTGGCCAAGGAACAGAGTGAGAGGGGGGAAGAGCATGAAAGAATGAGGCCAAAAGTATATCAGGGAGCCAGATCTTGTAGGGTCTTATGGAAGGACTTGGGCCTTTACTCTGAGTGAGATGGGAAGTCACTGGAGGATTTTAAGCAGAGGAGTGACCTCATCCGACTCTTGTTTGAACAGGCTAATGCTAGCTATTAATAGGGGAATAGAGTGGAAAGGGTAAGTGTGTAAGCAGAGAGTCTAATTAGGATAGAACTGAAACAATTGAGGGGAGAGGTGATAGAGGCTGTACCAGGGCAGTAGCAGAGGAAGTGGGGAGGAGGCACATGTTACATGCTTTCAAAATTCAAAATGTTAATTTTATGATAGCATATTGGAACATTTGGATTCTCTGGCAATATAAAATTTTGGTTTTTTATGAAAAAGTTAATATGAGTAAAATGCAAAAATGGCCCCTGTCAAATGATAAGCATTTGATTAGTGCTAATTGTTACCTATTTTCTATATTTTCTACTATAGCTATTTCTAAAAAAGATTTGCTACATCCAGTAATGTGAACTGCATATCCATATACATAATTGGTTAAAATGAAAATAAAGATCAGAAATTATGCATAGGAGGAGAGGATAGTAATTGGACCAGAAGTTAGATCATTACTGTAATGAAGCACTAATTTGATTTCTGTGTTTCTTGACAGCCAAGACAATGAATGAAATCCCATAATTTATCAGGTTCTATCTGATACAAGGAAATATCAGTTTTCAGGGGATCCAGATTCGTTCCTGTCAGTAAATTCCCATCAATTCTTTTATTATTATTATTGTTTTTTAATTTTTTATTAAATCATAAACACATAGATCATGTATACATTAATGCATTTATG
>CAUYON010208826.1:0-14901 GCA_963573935.1 Arctocebus calabarensis | reverse complement strand
GGTGGAAGGGACTGTATTCATTTGTTTCCTGGCCAAGGAACCCATACACCTATATATACCCTGAGACTAAAGGCCTAAAGGAGGAGATGGGGAAAGACTGGGAGAGAAACGGAGAGAGCTTCTCTCTCCCCACTAGAATTTCCTCCCTCTAACAGATGCCTTAATGTTTTCTGTATTCTTTTCTTTCTTTTCTGTGAATAAATTCTGTCTTACAAAAAAAAAAAAAAAAAAAAAAAAAATTTTTGCTATTCCCATGGGTGAAAAAAAAACAGTATTTTGAAAATTTTTATTCCCTTGATAATTAGTAAGGTTGAGTGTCTTTTTAAAGCTTACTAATCCTTTATGAGACTTTGGCTGGTTTCTTGTCCATATCCTTTGCCCACTTTTCCGCTAGTACGTTGTCTTTTGTTACCTGTAGGAGTGCCTTACCCGTGGTCATAGCCATCCTCTGTTACATGTGTCGCATATGCTTTCGACCTCCCCTGCCCCTCCCCCAGATTTCCCTTCAGAAAAACACTCCTGGGCTCCTTGTGTCAAGTCCTCACTCATCCAGCCCCTAAGCTTTCTGACAGGGTCACTGTAGAGCTGGGTGTGTGATTCTCATTCCAGCGTCGCAGACAGACATAATTTAGCAGTTAAGCACAAAGTTCCTAGACTTAGGCCTAGACTCAAAGCCCAGCCCCAAATTCAGGCTCTACCACTTACAAGCTTTATGTCTTTAGGGATGAGCTGCATAGGTTCACTAAACACGTTTCTTCAGTGGGAAAATGAGATAATAAGAGTGTCAACCCTCCAGGCTATTTATTTTTGAGCGAGATTAAACAGCTAACATTTCTTGAGTCCTTAATTTGCACCAGTGAATAGTCACAATAATGTATTAGTATATGCACTAAATGTATTAAATGAAGTATGTATTTAACCCTCATAATGATATGCATATTGTTTATCTGCCCATCACGAAGCCCTCAGCATGGTGCCTGCTAGATAAATGTTGGCTCATGCTGTGAGATGGCCCCCAGCACAGCTGCCACATGTCCCCTCTGCCCCCATATGCCGGTCTCCACCCCATGGTCAGGCCCCACACACAGCTCCTGGTCAGCAGCCACAGTTCCCTGCACTCCCTCTGTGCCCCTTCATCCCTCACCTCCACATCTTCTAGGGTTTTGTTGAGGTTCGCCGATCCTAACCCCAGTGCCTGGATTCCTGTGTACGCAGAGTCCATGGGTTCAATGTCAGGCTAGCAGGCGGCAGAGGAAAGTCTTCTCTAGCCTTTGATTCTACCACCAGCTCTCCCTTTTGCTCCCTGTGCGGCCTTGGGTGACTTGTGAATGACTCACTTCTGTTAAGCCTTGTTGTCCTTGTCTCAGAGGTAGATGGTGAGGGTGACCTGTACTCTGCAGAGAGCTCAGGGCAGCCCAGGGCAGGTGCGCAGCCAGTGCTAGTTCTTCTGCCCTTCTCTCTGCCTCCCTAGTGTTCTGATTCCTTTTCTGAGGCATTATATTAGCTTTCTAAGCTAAGTTAACATGCTGTACCAAACTCTTTAAGAAACAGCTCTCCCAGGCTCCCAATCCCCTTCCAAACTGACAATTGATGGTCGGAGAGCACGCCCTTCAGGACCTTCTGAGCCATTTTCCCTCTGGCTGGTTTCCCTTGTGGGCAGCAATAACCATTGCAAAATGCCAGCCCAGGTTAACGCCTCGAATTCCCTTCCTCTGCGTGTCTGCAGCATAGGAACTATTTGAGTAAATTCCGAGATCCTTGGTAGGAAATTCACAGCCCATCCTAATTTTGCTTCCTCCCTGGCTTTTCTCCTTCCACATCAGCCAACTTCTCTGTTCACCAGTTCCCAGTTGGTTACTTCATTCCCTCTCTGTGAAATACCATCTCCAGCCTCACGCCTCATTTCTCTGGGCCCGGTTCAGCTGAGTTGGCACACTTTCTCTGTGTCTCTGTTGGGAAGCTGTACCCTTTCTCTCTGGTGTCATCATTCAGCCTCTTACTTTCTTCCTTCGTGACTCCTGATGGTGGGTTCCTGTCTGCCTTGTGACCCTGCTGCTCCCACTGTCCAGGGCAGGGTTCAGCGTACCGTAGGTCTTTGCTGAATGAGTGCATCAAAGTGGACCTGTTGCCTACCATGCCAACACAGCCCTCCTGGTTTACAGCAGGAGTTCTGGTACCACTATCTCTGGCTCCTGGGACAAGCAGCTCTGAATGGAACCTCAGATCACCTTTGGTCTGTGACCTGGCTCGTGAAGGAGACACTAACAATCCTAGATCTCTAGGAGTTTCCTGTTTTAACTTTGTGCTAACTAAATGCTTGCTCTTGTGGCCAGTCAGTCTAGCTCCAATAGATAAAGCATTTTCAACCAGAGACATCTTGAGTCTCTGGCTCATTCTCCAGTTGCAAAGCCATGACTCAGAGAGGGGAACAGTCCCAGGGTCACCTGGTAGCAAAATGAGAACCAAGGCCTCAGGACATCCAGCTTACATCTTTTTCCCAGTACCAAGGGAAACACCAGCTGGCCACCTTTTGACACCTTAGCTGAGACAGAACAAGGTTCACTCAACATGCTTAGTGTATCCAGGTTTAAATACCCGGGAGGATAATGTATTAATATATGAGCATATAAGGGTGAAACCAAGCGCCAGTTAAGCACAGAGCTCTGTGACAGTTTTGCTTTAGCTTGTTAAAAAAAAAAGTATATATATACTTATATATTTTTCTTTTATAGGAACAAGTCTTATTTGTTGTAAAAAAAAAAAAATCAGAGCACACTAAAAAACACAGAGAACAAAATTAAAATCATGTAATTTGCTGCCAACCCAGAATTAATCACCTATATTTTTTAACCGACAACAATTAGACATGTTGACCATGCATAACATGTTTTGAAATATGTATACATTGCGGAATGGCTAAGTCAAGCTAATTAACAGACCCATTACCTCACATACTTACTATTTGTGTTAAGGATGCACTCTTAGCAGTTTTAAAGAATACATTGTTATTGACTATAGTCGCCACTTTGTACAATAGTTCCCTTGAAAGTATTTCTCTTCCATCTAACTGAAAGTTTGTATCTGCTGACCAACATCTCCCCAGCTACTCACCCACCCCAGCCCCTGGTAACAATTCCACACTCTATTTCTGTGAGTTGACTTTTCTAGATTCTGCATGTAAGTGGGATCATGCGGTCATTGTCTTTCTGAGCCTGGCTTATTTCACTTATCACAAAGTCCTCCAGGTTCATCCACATTATCCTAAGTGGCAACATTTCTTCTTTTTTTTTTTGAGACAGAGCCTCAAGCTGTCACCCTGGATAGAGGGCTGTAGCATCACAGCTCACAGCAACCTCCAATTCCTGGGCTCAAGCGAGTTTCTTGCCTCCGCCTCCCAAGTACCTGGGACTACAGGTGCCCGCCACAACGCCCAGCCATTTTTTGGTTGCAGCTGTCGTTGTTTGGCGGGCCCAGGCTGGATTCGAACCTGCCAGCTCAGGTGCACGTGGCTGGCGCCTCAGCCCATTGAGCCACAGGCGCCGAGCCAACATTTCTTCTTTTTAAAGGCTGAATGATGTTGTGATGCATGCACACCACCTTTTCTTTATCCATTCATCCATTGAACACTTGGGCTGTTTCCACATCTTGGCTAGTGTGAATAGTACCGCAACAAACGAGGAGTAGGTAACTGCAACACACTTATCTCATCTCCTTTGGCTATATAACCTAGTAGTGGGATTGCCAGGTCTAAATTTTTTATGCATTTCTTTTTAGGTCTTTTTTGTGCAAATAGGAACTCACTTGCATATTTGGGATGGTATTGTAAATACAGTTCACCATCTTCTGTTTTTTTTTTTTTTTTGAGACAGAGCCTCAAGCTGTCACCCTGGGCAGAGTGCTGTGGCATCACAGCTCACAGCAACCTCCAATTCCTGGGCTCAAGCGAATTCTCCTGCCTCCGCCTCCCAAGTAGCTGGGACCACAGGTGCCCACCACAACGCCCGGCCATTTTTTGGTTGCAGCTGTCATTGTTGTTTGGCGGGCCCGGGCTGGATTCGAACCCGCCAGCTCAGGTGTATGTGGCTGGTGCCTTAGCCCGTTGAGCCACAGGTGCCGAGCCAAGATACCTTTTTTGCAGATATCAAGTTGTGCCCACAGTTCCTTCTCTAAAAGACAGAAAGGGGACCCTGCAACACGCTCTGTGTACCTGTGCTTTCTCTACCTGCCATGCTCCGTGTCAGCTCTCATTCTCCTTGCAGTGGTCTCAGGGCTGCAAGGACTGCTGTAGTCTTCCCCCTGAGCTAACCTCACTGTGGCAGTGGAGGCGGTAGTGACTCTGCTGGCTCTCCAGATCTCTCCTGCCACCTGACTATCCACAGCTTGGCTACGGAGGGGCACCTGCTGGGTGAAGGAGCCCCTAGACCACTGGTTCTCAACCTTCCTAATGCCACAGCCCTTTAATACAATTCCTGTGGGTCACGATCCACAGGTTGAGCACCACTGCCCTAGAACATTCTGCTCCCTTGAAGTGAATCCCCAACATTTCTGTGAGAACTCCCAGTACAAGATGCTGCTCTGCCCAGCCTTGGAGTCCTCCACCTGCCCTCGGCAAAGGAAATAGCAAAGAGTTGACACTATACTACAGTATAGAAAATCAGGTAAAGATGCCTTTGTGGACAGCGCCTGTGGCTCAACGAGTAGGGCTCCGGCCCCATAAACTGAAGGTGGCAGGTTCAAACCCAGCCTCGGTTGAACTGCAAAACAGAAAAATAGCCGAGTGTTGTGGCGGGCGCCAATAGTCCCAGCTACTCAGGAGGCTGAGGCAAAAGAATCGCCTAAGCCCAGGAGTTGGAGGTTGCTGTGAGCTGTAATGCCACGGCACTCTACCGAGGGCAATAGTGAGACTCTGTCTCTACAAAAAAAAAAAAAAAAAATAGATGACTTTGCAAGGGGACAAAGCTCCACAAACAGTGGGCCATGAACCTGCTTAGAGGAGACCTACCTTGAGCTAGAAACTACAAAACACACACCTGACCTTTTCCCCGAAGGCATCCAGGCCCCAGACCTCAGTATGACCCCTGGTACTGCACGAGGAGATGCTGCCCTAGGCTAAGCAGGTTGCCTGAGGGTGTAGTCTGACCCCTGAGGGTCACATCTGGCTCTTCCAGAAGTCTCTGTGCAGCACAGACAGGACTGACCTTCATTCAAACCATCATGTTGAAGTAGCAGCAAACCCAATGTTCACATGGGTTTCAACTACCTACCAGCCTTCTGTTCTCAGAATCACATATAAGCAGATCTGGTGGGGAGCACAGGGGACACAGAGGGTATCTGAATATGTCCTCCACACTGGACACAGGCCCTGAGTGTACTGCAGCATACTCGCCCTGCACACGACCACTCCTCTTGGGTACTCTCCCCCCAGGCAGCCCAGGGAAGACCCCTGTATCCTGCTCTTCGCTGTCACTGGGCCCCCTTCCTGTGGGTCTGCTGTAGCCACTCACACAGAGCCTTCTTTAAGGCTCCTAGTCTGCACCCAAGAGTCCTGGAGCATAATCCAGCTCCAGCCATTCCTGGGAGATAGCCAGACCCCATCCCCACCAGCCTTGCAACTCAATGTGTGGGAGTCCTGGGTGAACACATAGGGAAGCCAACACTGCTTTCCAATGAAAGCGGAGAATGAACTGCATTCCACAGCTCGGGAAGGCTGTGAGGCCTCACTGGGCTCAGGGCACACTCTAGAGTGACTCAGATGGTCACTGGCCATGGCTACAAGGGCAGCAACAGCCTATGCTGGGATGCTGGACACAGGCACGTCAGGAGCCCTGGTACCTTCTGTGCCCAAAGCCTGTGCACACAGGGTCTGGGGAAGGGAGGCTCCGAAGCTCAGAGAGGGCCCCAGGAAGGCATGCTCCTGCCCCAACAAGGTCAGGCTATTGAGGAAAACCTGATGTTGACATGTCAAAATATCCTTAGAAAGGCACAAAATGCTGGCGGGCTTGCCAGGGTAACAAGGAGAATCATGCACTTAGAAGACAAAAGAAGCCCCTGGTCTCACCTGTGCGCCCCTGGAGTAGGACCTGAAGATGGTGCAGAACCTGCCCTGGCCTGATGTGTCCCTGGAACACATAGGGGAAGGGTGTCAGGATAGCCACGGCCGTGGACCCTCCAGCCCTCACACTATGACCTTTGTGGGAAACATGCCATGAACAGCCTAGGGAGGGCAGAGGGAGGTGGCCATAGCAAGCCGAGAAGGCTATGGAGAGGTGTCTGCACAGACACTGGCACCAAGCTGGCAGGCTCAAAGGGGACCAACCTCCATTCACCTGCTGAGCAAACCCCCCACAGGGGCCTGAGAGCCCTAGGAGACCATCCTGCCAGGCTGGACAACTCCAAACCTGAGGGAATTTATACCTTGATCTTTAAGTTCTAGGAAATGTTCTTTAATGGGAAGCAGGCAAAAGAAAAGGGGAAAGGGGGCACAGCCCCACTGTAATGGAAATGGCTTCTGTAAGTAAAGAGGGAGGTGGGCTCCACCAGAACTAGACTCCTTGGGCTTTCTGGTTTTTGCATCATGGAGCACAACCTACTCCACGTTTACACAATGCCTACTTAAATGGCTATTCCAAGTGAAACATACACTGGACTCTGCCCTCCCTTCTCAGGTTCCCACTCCCCACCCAATAGCCCCAAGTGCTACCCCACTCACCAGAGTTCCAGCTTGACACGCCGGCCGTCCAGCAGGATGGTGGTTGTCTTATAGTCGATTCCTGCAAGGAAGCAGCGAGTTGAGGTCTTGCTACCCAGCCTGCCCAGTTCCACATCCCCAGAACAGGGTCAGGGCATCCGGGAACAGACATGCTCCTATCAGGAACAGGGTTCCTCATGGCTGTGCTGGGTGCCAGGCATTGGACCCTTTCCCTCAAGGGGCTCTGGCCCCAAAGCACTTTCACTAGGAAATGCTCTTCAATGGGAAGCAGATAAAAGATAAGTCCAGCAGACCTAGACAACAGTTTATCTCCATTCTGACCTACTTTGCATGAATTCTGAAGTTGAATACAAAGGCTAATGTATTTACAAGTTCTTTTTTTTTTTTTTTTGAGACAGAGCCTCAAGCTGTCACCCTGGATAGAGTGCCGTGGCATCACAGCTCACAGCAACCTCCAATTCCTGGGCTCAAGCAAGTCTCTTGCTTCCCCCTCCCAAGTAGCTGGGACTACAGGTGCCTGCCACAACGCCTGGCCATTTTTTGGTTGCAGCCGTCATTGTTTGGCGGGCCCGGGCTAGATTCGAACCCGCCAGCTCAGGTGTACGTGGCTGGCGCCTTAGCCCATTGAGCCACAGGCACCAAGCCATCAAGTTCTTTTTTTTTTTTTTTTTGAGACAGAGCCTCAAGCCTCAAGCTGTCACCTTGTGACAGAGTTTCACTTTATCGCCCTCGGTAGAGTGCCATGGCATCACAGCTCACAGCAACCTCCAACTCCTAGGCTCAAGTGATTCTCCTGCCTCCACCTCACAAGTAGCTGGGATTATAGGCACCTGCCACAACACCTGGCTATTTTTTGATTGCAGCCATCATTGTTGTTTTGACAGACCTGGGCTGGATTTGAACCTGCCACCTCAGGTGTATGGGGCTGACGCCTTAGCCGCTTGAGCCATAGGCACTGAGCCTATTTCCGAGTTCTTGGTTTTGCTATAGCCTCCATGTACTGACAACTGAAGTGTGCTTCCAGCATTACTGAGGATACAGTAATTTTTCAATTGCTATTTCTCTGGGAGACCTCTCCATTTTGTTCGTTTTTCTTTTGCTTTTTCTTTTTTTTTTTTTGAGATAGAGTCTCACTATGTCACCTTTGGTAGGGTGCCGTGGTGTCACAGCTCACAGCAACCTCCAAATCCTGGGTTTAGGTGAATCTCTTGCCTCAGCCTCCCAAGTAGCTGGGACTACAGGCGCCAGCCACAACGCCCAGTTATTTATTTATTTATTTATTTTGGTTTGAGTTGTCAGTGTTGCTTGGCAGGCCTGGGCTGGGTTCGAACTTGCCACCTCTGGTGTATGTGGCTGGTGTCCTAGCCGCTGAGCTACAGGCGCCAAGCCTAGGTTTTTTTGTTTTTTTTTTTTATTGCCTTCGGTAGAGTGCTGTGACATCACGTTGCTCACAGCAACCTCCAACTCCTGGGTTTAGGTGATTCTCTTGTCTCAGCCTCCCGAGTAGCTGGACTACAGGCGCCAGCCACAACGCCCGGCTATTTTTCTGTTTGCAAGCCTAGTTTTTATTTCTTTACAGGAAAAGGTCAGTGCAAGAGAAATTGGTAGAAGCAGACAGTATTGGATACTTAACTTACGTATAAACACCTTAAACTGGTTTATGGGACATCTGGAATTTTCCTAAAAGCACAGTACCTTCCCATACCTTAAAATACCGTAAGTTTCTTGCTTTTATAGCACTTGCTCCAAGAAGGCTTAGAAATGGGCATTTTTTAAGCTACTGGTGCTCTCACACAGAGTGTCTGTCTTTATGTGCAGGGTCCACCCTTGCAAGCTGACCACTCGGTGTCTTTGCCTGCGGCAGTCACCCTTCTTCAGGCATCAGTGATTCCGCCTTCATTATCCTTCTGCCTGGCCAACTCCTAACTGCACATTAAAACCTGGTTCTCATGCTTCAAAGAACACTATTGACAGAGTGAAAATGAAATGAGAAAATGGAAAAGAATCATCTGCAAATCATACATCTTATTAGAGACTGATGTCCAAAATGCATAAAGAACCCCTACAACTCAACATAAAAACAAACATTCTGATTAAAAACTGGGCAGCCTCTCTTGGATCCTTGTTTCTAAAATGACAAAGAAAAGAAGGAACCATAGTTGTGGCAAAAAGGGCTGCAGTGCGTTCCTAACCACAGGATCCACTCCCAAGGCATGCCCAAGGACAAAGGCATTAACAAGTTTGTCTTCAGAAACACAGTAGGGGTCACAGCCTCTGGGGACCTTTCTGAAGTGAGTGTCTTCTATGCCTCCAGAGCTGTGTGGCCTGACATCACTGTGCACAGTGAGCAGTGGCATACACAGTGTAACACGAAGGAAAACTCTCATTTGGCCCACCCTTAGACCTACAGACGCTGTCCCAGGATCTCTACCAAAGCCCATGTAAGGAGTTGAGTCCTTAAGGATGGAAGAAAAACTGTCTTCCTGGGAAAAAATGAAAATCATACTTATTATTATTATTATTATTTTGTAGAGACAGAGTCTCGCTTTATCGCCCTTGGTAGAGTGCCATGGCTTCACACAGCTCACAGCAACCTCCGACTCCTGAGCCTCAGCCTCCCGAGCAGCTGGGACTACAGGTGCCCACCACAACGCCCGGCTATTTTTTTTGTTGCAGTTTGGCTGGGGCCACGTTTGAACCCCACACCCTCAGTATATGAGCCGGCGCCCTACTCACTGAGCCAGAGGCACCACCCAGTCATAATTATTTTTTAAAAGGGCAGAGGACTTGAATACGTTTTACCCCAAAGATATCTAAATAGCCAACAAGCTTAGGAAAAGAGGCTCAGCATTATTCACCATGAGGGAACCAAAAATCAAAGTGACACTTCATTCCCACAGCACAACAGGACATGTGACAGCAAGTGCTGGTAAGGCTGTGGAGCCCTCAGACACTGCTGGGAGTAAAAAGTAATGGTGCTCAGCAGAGTGAATGGACTAACACCACTGAGATGCACACTTAAAATTTATACTGTATTGGGCGGCGCCTGTGGCTCAGTGAGTAGGGCGCCGGCCCCATATACTGAAGGTGGTGGGTTCAAACCCAGCCTTTGGCCGAACTACAAAAAATAAAACAAAAAAATAGCCAGGCGTTGTGGCAGGCGCCTGTAGTCCCAGCTACTCAGGAGGCTGAGGCAAGAGAATCGCCTAAGCCCAGGAGTTGGAGGTTGCTGTGAGCTGTGTGACACCACAACACTCTACCGAGGGCGATAAAGTGAGACTCTGTCTCTACAAGAAAAAAAAAAATGTATACTGTATTGACACAATTAAAAAACATGAAAGTTGTCTTGTTCATGTTCTGAAGCAAAACAAAACACTCTCCAGGAAGAAAGAGTACACAAGGCCCATTCACCACCTTCCTGCAACCCCTTCTCCCAGCTCTCTCTCCAGTTTCTTTGGATGGAAGCTCCTGGAATTGTGCCAAACAGAAAGCACAAACAGAGAAGCCTTTGGCCCAGGACTTACAACCTTTTGGTCCTGTACAACCTACAACTCCTGAGAAACAAATCCAGGCAAGAAGATCGTGTTGGAAATAGGCATTCCCACAAAGGCCATGGGTGCTCCTCCTCAAAACTAGCATCACCTCCACGCAAGGATCTGGATCAGCCGAGCAGACCCAGTGCAGGTAGACAGCGTGGACACCAACTGCTCTTAAGACTCCCCCAAGTCCCAGTGCCCCTCAAAAGGAGCTGCTCTGCCATTAAGCCATCTCTAGGTGGCGCTGTGTCCCCAGGCAAAGCCCCAGCTGCTGTGACAGCTGTGCCCAGAAGAAGCCTAAAGATACCAAATTCATCACCAACAGGCCTGGGGCATAAATAAAGCTGTGCTGATACTGCATCCGATTGCCACCATTCGGAACCACCATCCACACCTAGGCTCTGGGCAGGCACTCCCATTGACCAGCACGAAAGGGCCCCCTGTGTCTTCATGACTTGGAGACAGCTGCCTCTGGGGCCTGACTCACCAGCCTCTTGGAGGGTGGCAAGCCTCTGCTTTATAGCGGGTAGGGGAGCCACAGTCCATGAGGTGCCCTGCGCTCTTCCCTGTGGGACCTGCTGAGGTTCTCGGTGAACACTGGTAATGAAAACTTTCAGATTCTTACTAAACAATGTCATCATCAAAACAATTTACACTCACTAATAGTGGCTATGATCACTAAACACAGTGTGGCAAATGTCTTGCTCCCCAAAATCCATGGCCACAGTCCAGGCAGTATCCTCATGGCCCCTGTATGCAGCTCCCCTCTCTGCTATGCACACATCTGTTCTTTTTTATTTTTTTTTAATTTTATTTATTTATTGAGACAGAGCCTCAAGCTGTCACCTTGGATAGAGTGCTGTGGCATCACAGCTCACAGCAATCTCCAATTCCTGGACTCAAGCGAGTCTCTTGCCTCCACCTCCCAAGTAGCTGGAACTACAGCCACAACGCCCGGCCATTTTTTGGTTGCAGCTGTCTTTGTCATTTGGTGGGCCCGGGCTAGATTCGAACCTGCCAGCTCAGGTATAGGTGGCTGGTGCCTTAGCCCTTGAGCCACAGGCGCCGAGCCTGTTCTATCTTTTTTATTTAAGAGACAGAGTTTCACTTTATCGCCCTCGGTAGAGTGCCATGGCATCACAGCTCACAGCAACCTCCAAATCCTGGGCTTAGGCGATTCTCTTGCCTCAGCCTCCCAGTAGCTGGGACTACAGGCACCTGGCTATTTCTCTGTTGCACTTAGACCAGGGTCGGTTCGAACCTGCTACCCTTGGTATATGGGACTGGAGCCCTACCCACACTGAGCCACAGGCGTCACCCAAATCTGTTCTATCAAACACTGCATCTCTTAGCAACACTAATAGCAGGTCAATCCTGAGGGACTATGTCTTTTTTTTTTTTTTTTGTAGAGAAAGAGTCTTACTTTGTTGCTCTTGGTAGAGTGTTGTGGCGTCACACAGCTCACAGCAACCTCCAACTCCTGGGCTTAGGTGATTCTCTTGCCTCAGCCTCCCGAGTAGCTGGGACTACCGGCACCCGCCACAACGCCAGGCTATTTTTCTGTTTTGCAGATTGGCCGAGGCCGGGTTTGAACCTGCCACCTACGGTATATGGGGCCGGTGCCCTACTTGATGAGCCACAGACGCTGCTCAGACTATGTCTTAATTTGTTCAAAATTTTACCAGGAGTTGTTCACTATGCTGATAACGCCCAACACCAACACCAGAGACACTTTGCCTGCTGCCTTCTCAGTTTCTGTATCCAAATCCTGACTTATTTAAATACAAATGATTTTATTATGAATCATGCACATTTTTTTCTCATCTTATACACATGGATGTACATGTATATGTTTTATGACTATAAGGCAGAATATACATTTGTAAGCTCTTATTTTTTTTCTTTTTTTCTTTTTTTTGAGACAGACTCTCACTCTGTGCCCTGGGTAGAGTGCCATGGTGTCACAGCTCAACTTTGAACTCTTGGGCTCAAGAGATCTTGCCTCAGCCTCCTAAGTAGCTACTACAGGCACCCAACACAATGCCCAGCTAGTTCCTCTATATTTAATAGAGATGGGGTCTTGCTCTTGCTCAGGCTGGTCTCAAACTCCTGAGCTCAAGCAATCCACCGGCCTCCGTCTCCCAGGGTGCTAGGATTATAGGCATGAGCCACTGTGCCCAGCTGTAAACTGTGTATTTTTAGGACTGAAAAGGGAATACTAAAAACCACATGCAGAAGATCTGACACGGACGAGAGCCACACACATGACAGTCTACACTGGTGTCCTAACTTCCCAGGCTCCAAGACTACAGCAGAGGCAGGAGAGGAACTGGGCACACAGCAGCCGCCAGGCTCAGGTGGAGAACCACCAGAGGAGCAGGGACATGAAGTCACCTGCCTGGCAACTCAGTTGCTGCAAATGGATACTTTACAGCATGGATTCTGAGAAGCATGGAGAAGTAAAGAAGGAGGACTAGGCACCCAAAGGTCACTAAAGTGTTGACTTCCCAAGGGTGCCTCTGTTGTTTTTTTGTTTGTTTGTTTGTTTTGTAGTTTTTGGCTGGGGCTGGGTTTGAACCCGCTTCCTCCGGTATATGGGGCTGGTGCCCTACTCCTATGAGCCACAGACGCCGCCCCGTGCCTTTCTTTTGTCAGTCACTAATGTCCTGGTGATTTGGGGAGTTGATCATGGCAGCTAAGTTCCTGCCCATGGAGACCCATTTCCCTAAGAGCTGTTAAGTGCAGAGTGACTGGGGAAGCAATGGAGGAAAGTGGGGTCCAAGTCTGCAATGGCCACTCTTTGCTTGGGCGTACATCTGGCCACCAGAAGGGTACTTCTAGGGCTCACCCAGACAGTCCATCAGTGACAATCTGTTGTGAGCACTGTGCGGCAGGGTGCTCATAGGGACATTCTGTACCTGGAGAAATCAGCACAATGTTTCTGCCAGGAATCCCCTGACAGGTCCCGAGCAGGATACAAAGCACACTTTTTGCCTATGTGCCCCTTCTTCAGAGGGCTCGACTAATGCAAGCATGTCTGTGACAATCAGGAAGATATACCCCAAAGAAAAGAGAGTTATAAAGTAATCAGGATAGGAGTAAAAAACATACACCAAAAAGAGAGTTCATAAATCTCAGATATCTGTTTAATTATGATCTTACTACTCAGCTTTATTTTGGGTATATACATCGAGATTGCTGAATTTTATTTTATTTTTTTTGAGACAGAGCCTCAAGCTGACACCCTGGATAGAGTGCTGTAGCATCACAGCTCACAGCAACCTCCAACTCCTGGGCTCAAGCAATTCTCCTGCCTCTGCCTCCCAAGTAGCTGGGACTACAGGCGCCTGCCACAATGCTAAGCTATTTTTTTGATTGCAGCCATCATTGTTGTGCGGGCCCAAGCTGGGCCCGGCTATTTTTTTGGTTGCAGTCATCATTGTTGTGCGGGCCCGGGCTGGATTCGAACCTGACAGCTCAGGTGTATGTAGCTGGCACCTTAGCTGCTTAAGCCACAGGTGCCAAGCCTGCTGAATTTTTTTAAATTGGATTTTCTTTTTCTTTTTTTCTTTTCTTTCGTTTTTGTTTTTTTGAGACAGATCTCACTATGTCGCCCCCAGTAAAGTTCCATGGTGTCACAAACTCACACCAACCTCAGACTCTTGAGCTTAAGCGATTCTCTTCCTCAGCCTCCCAAGTAGCAGGGACCACAGGTGCCCATCACAACACTCAGCTATTTTTTTGTGATAGTTGTCATTATTGTTTTTAACAGGCCAGTGCTGGGTTCGAACCCACCAGCCCTGGTGTATGTGGCTGCCATCCTACCCACTCAGATACTGGTGCCGAGCCTGGATTTCCTACTATCCAGAAAAAGCAGGAACTGCCAGAGTGAAGACCCACTATGACAACCCAGCTCACTTGTTTCAACCCAACATGCCACCCAGCCTGGACACCCAGCCTCAGGGGACAGGAGGTATTCCTCACATGCCTGGTCCAGACTCAGTGTGGACAACCTAAATGGAGCAGGGTGAGGAGGGTGCCCCCCAAACAGACAATAGACATGCCGTGGCCTCATTCTGCCTGAGATTCAGAAGAAACAAATGTCAAATTATCCATCTACTTTCCAACATAATTAAAAGCTACAAGACAGGCTCAGTGCCTGTGGCTCAAGCAGCTAAGGCACCAGCCACATACACCTTGAGCTGGCGGGGTCAAATCCAGCCTGGGCCCATCAAAACAACAATGACGGCTGCAACCAAAAAATAGCCGGGCGTTGTGGCGGGCGCCTGTAGTCCCAGCTACTTGGGAGGTGGAGGCAGGAGAATTGCTTGAGCCCAGGAGTTGGAGGTTGCTGTGAGCTGTGATGTCACAGCACCTACCCAGAGTGACAGTTTGAGGCTCTGTCTCAAAAGAAAAAAAAAAAAAGGGCTACAAGACAACTTATTAAAAATTCATTGAACAAAAAATTATTAATAAAAGGCTAGATTAAGAATGAAACAGAGGGCAGCTCTTGTGGCTCAGCGAGTAGGGCGCCGGCCCCATATACCGAAGGTGGCGGGTTCAAGCCCGGCCTCGGCCGAACTGCAAAAACAAAAAAATAGCCGGGCGCTGTGGTGGGCGCCTGTAGTCCCAGCTACTAGGGAGGCTGAGGCAAGA
>CAUYON010208825.1:0-30566 GCA_963573935.1 Arctocebus calabarensis | reverse complement strand
ATAAACTATATTAACAATTTCAAATGTACAGATCAAGTTTTAATGTGTTTATACTGAACATTTTTCAATAAATTCATATTTCTTCAGGTTTTCATTGAAAATATTTCTCATGTCAGTGAAGAATCCTTGAGATGTCTTTTTTAGTTATCTAAAAACTTTTCCTAGGAAAATTTTTCATTTTTTTCTCAATGCTTGCTATGACATGCAGGTGTCATTTAGGTAACAGAAATCATTCATATTCCTTACGATTCTCATAAATGCCACCAATCTCTGCCTAGAAGAAGTAAGAATATGCACAAAACAGTCACCCCCATTTTATTTCAGTGATGAGCTGGCAGACAAAAAGAGACAAGGATTTGATGGCTGGGAATTTTTATGAGCCTCTGAAAAGTTCCAGACTTAGGGGATTTGAACACTGAGCATAAAATTCAGTGGTATAAATCTTTACTCTTTTTCCTATTCTGCAGCTAATTTTAACCTCCAAAATTATTTTTAGATGGCTAGGAAGAGAGGAAGGAGGGAGAGAAAGAAAGAAAGAGTAACAGCAATATCTATGAAGTGGACTATAATAAGGCCATGAGCTCACAGTATGCAGTTTCAGAATATCTGGAATTCTTTGTGTCATTTCTATTCCAGTACAGTGAACAGTATCCCATGAGGAACATTTCACAATTCAGGAAAAGTATAGGACACAATATATGTTAATCTCTGAAGTCCTTCTGAGTTCCTACTTTTTGACATGATAATGCACTGTTTCATCAAATAATAAAAGATTGTTATAATTGTTACCAACCAAAAGAAATTCCATATTAAAAATAAATAAATAAACAAATCCATTCTATTATTTAGATGAGAAAGAATTTTTTAAAGGAGTCATCTCACATTGTATTTAAGGAAATCCTTCCAGGCGAAGGCATTACCTGAAATGATACCACAGGAATGACTGTGAAGAGCTGACTTCCCTGGGGCTTTTTCCTCCATTGACCTTTTCTGCCGATATACACGGTGTGGGTGACCTGTTATGGCCATTGTATCATTGAGCGGCTCAATAAATATGAAGTCCTCTTTGAGTTGTATGAATCCCATCTGGAATATATAACACAAAAAGGCATGCGAAATATATCACTACAAATACTTTTTTAGGTTTTTCCATTCAAGCATTCTGTTTTCTTCAACAAATGTGTGTACAGTCTTCTAGAGAGACTATTTTAGTGACCCCACTAATAAGGTGACTGTCTCCCCATTTTATTACTTCATCTTTATATACTTTATGGCACTAGCATAAATTTCATTTAGTTAGTCTTAGCCTGTGTGGGTGGGAGGCTAGACGCCAGCCACAGATGCATAGTAAAATTTTGGAATGTTAAAGGCTCATTTTGGGAGACCCATGGGGTCACTTACATGTACAGCATGTACAGAAAGAGCCATGCAGTTTTTAATTGCATACACAACACAGTCCAATTTTTTGACAATCATGATTTAACATATCAAGGCAAATGCAAGAAGCATGGCATTGAAATTCATACATAAAATATTCAGAAAGCCTTCTACTAAGCATTTTTAAAACCTTTGAAGAATAAATTAGACAAAGATGAAGCATCACTTTCATAAACAAGTTTCATTTCATACAGTACTACGTTTCAAAAAGTCATCCAGTTGTGAGACAGAGGGTTAAAAACTGTAAAATATGGTTTTGACCAATAAAAAGAACTTACAACAAGTAGGTATCCTTGAAACATATTAAAGCTAAGCCTCTTCATCTCTTTTTTTATTCTTCTAAATTTATAGTTAGAATATAAATTGACATTGTAACTGGAACGTGCTCTCATCATGACTTGATGAAAACTTTTAATTTTTATTATTTAACTCCACATAATACGTAAAATTGCAGACATTTGACTATGTCATGTCTTTTGCAAATAGTTTTGAAAAAATAATCCAGTAAAACCTGCATTATCCATACCAAAGCTGCTAATATCAATGTTCTAAATTCGGTTTTGTATTACCAGTATGGAACGACAATTTACTTAAATTTGATCCACAAATAAGTGGCATAGTAACAAATTTATTTTTTCGATACAGTAATTCTTCCAAAGCAGCAATTAAGACAAATAAATGTACTCTGAAAAAAATTCATATTTCCTTAAAAGTACAGAAGAATTTTTAAAATTTCTGTTTGAATGATTAGAGTGTATTGCATCTTCTTTACAGAAAGGCCAGTTAATGGCCAAGATGCTACCTCATTTTATTTGGTACTGAATGACATTACGAGACATGTTAAAAGTAAATCTAAAAATCCTAACCAATCTCATTTTATTGAATTCATTATGTCACTAAAAAAAAGAATTCTCAAGAACTATAATGAGCAATCCCGCCACCTCTGTCCCCCAGCCCCCACCTTCCCTCCTTCACCCCTCTTTTTCTCTAGCACCCTCCAGTTTCTCTCTCTCTCTCTTTTTCCCTCTCTCTCCTCCCCCCCTCCACAACCAAAACATTTGGGGACAGGAGATAATATAAAAAATAATTATTCTAATGATGCTTCAAAAATATTTGTCATAAAAAAATTTTTTTAAATATATTTGTCATGTACGTTTGGGCCAAATATTTTCATGTTATTGTAATATATCTTCAAACACACTCTTTCATTTTCCATACATCCATACATATTTTACTTATCTCAAATCTACAATTAGCCTGAAGTATAAAGTAACTGCATGAAATCCAGTAATTTTTCCCTTGAGCTTAATCTGATAAGAAACAAGAGAAAAGTGAATATAAAAAATATTAAATAGTAGCCACTAAAGATGTAGTTCATCTACACAAGGACTAAGAAAAGGTGTTGGCACATCCTATGTCAGGGGTCTTGGTTGTGAAAACACAGAAATATGTTAATCTTCTCTATTAACCTTGATATTCACAAAGTATTCCAGGCCACTAATAAAATCGACAGTGTGGCTGATGATTAAAATAATAATTGTGATGTTTGGTCAGAACACGTTCAGTTTACCTAAATCATAAATTTGCCATCTATATAGTCTTTCAACAGGTTATAAACATGCTTCGATTTGTAACAATAAACCTTATATATTTTTTAAACCTTATACAATGTAATTGAGTACCATCACATAAAATGTAATGACTCCTAGAAGAGAATCTGAACTTAGATTATTTGGGTTCATAACCTACTGATAGCCACACACCCATAAAGTGTCCAATCCCCAAACTCTCCACACACAGAAACGGGAAACTATACTTAAACGTACCCTACATATGCTGATGCTTGTGAGAGCCTATATAAGAAAGTTGCGGTGCTTTTATCTACTCAATTACTACATAGGGTTATTTGAAGGCTAATTTTTTAAAATAAATACATGTAATGATTTTATCATGGGGTTTGAAAGTGGGCTGCTCCTTAATGATGTTCTCTGTTATTTTTACTTTGATCGTAAGAATAATTACAAGGGCCCAAGACTTTGCCTATTGACTGAAAAACTAAGAGTCCGAGTTTACGAGTTTACTAATGTTTGTATCCTTCTATTAACATTGTCTGAAATAAATATTTTGTTGTGTGTTGTTTAACTTGTTTAGGATTTGGAAGCTTCTTTATAACATAACGTTATTTGTTGCAGAAGAATTTTATATCTACAGACATTTTTAAAAATGAGAAAGCCACTTTTCCAACGGAAAAAGAAGGTTGGAATAATTCTAAATGATGACTCATTCATTCAATGCTGGTTTATAGTCTGACCACTGTGTGCCAGACTCAGGTCACGCTGGGCGTATTTAGCACCAAGCCTCACCAAGCAGACTTTCTATCTGAGCTTACAGTACTACCCTGAGGTACACGACGTGCTCTGGCCAGGGTAGCCATTCAAAAAACTGGCTTGAATGAAAGCAGAATTACAAAAAGTCTTCAGGTTTTCTGTGTTCCTATAAAGGGCTCCCTTCTTCCATTAACAAAATAAAAGTTTTATCTGCACGTCACTTTACAAGCCGTGGAAGAACAGAAACCCATATTAACCTCTCTGCAAAAGTGCCCCGGTGTTGGACAAATGGCAATCAGGCAGCATTTGCTTTTGTGCAGATACCGTCCTCTTGATTTGCGAAGGAAAAAAAAAAAGTATGTGAATTAATGTAGCATAACATGAGGTCGGAAAATTAAGCTCACGAACTCGTCCTAGAAAAAGTGCTACCTACCCCATGGTTGAGTATCCCCATGGTCACCTTCAAAGTACTCCACTTGGGAAGCTGTGTATCAACCCCAGTGCATAGTCCACCCTTGAAAGCAATTTTGGAACTCTTTCTGGAATGGCCATCGGAGCTGTAGAGTAGGAGGTCTGACAATTAAGCTCACAAACTCACTCTAAGAAAAGGGCTTGCAAGAGTGACCAGGTGGCAGTGCATGGCTGACATGCACTGGAATCATGCACTTCCCTCCCCCCGAAAACCCCCAAAGGGGAATACTTTGAAGGTGACCAGAGTGACACTCAGCAATGAAGTATGTAGGAGTTATATGAGAAGAATAAATTTAAGACTTGTTGCACAACATGGTGACTGTAATTAAAAACAATGCATTGTATACTTAAAAATTGCCAGGAGAATAGATTTTAAACGTTGTCAGAGAAAAAAATGACAAAGGTGTTAGGCAGTAGATACATTAATCAACTTGATATAACCTTAACTTTCCACAGTGTATTTGTATATCTGTGCATTGCCTTATATACCAAAAATAGGTACAACTTACTCAATTAAAATAATTGCAAAACATATAGCTTATCACAAGAAGTAAATGTAGTAAATGCTAAAGGGACAGATCATTCATTAAAACTTCAGGATATGAGAAAAGTCTTGAGGGACAGCTAGATTTGTTTACGACCAAGGCAAGGACCTACCTTATGAGAGGAGGCGTTATAAGCAGGGGCGAAGAGGATGGGCAGCCTACCATTTTAAAAGATGCTTGGTGTGAGCAGAGAAATGGGAAGAGGTAGTAGAAATATAAAATGAACCCATACTGTTGAAAAAAATCTAATGGCAATTTTCTTGATGGGGAAATGAAACCAGGTTTTGAATATCTTAGTATAATACATAAGGTGTACTATGTATCAGAGAACTGTGTTTTATTTGTAAACAATAAAACTGAAGCTGCTAAAAGGATCTCTCATCAGTATATACTTATAAAAATAGTTTAGACCCATGTCTGATGCCCTACATGATCTGAATGACTGTGTGTTTGTCTTTATTTTCTTTAACATTTTCTTGTGTGGTAGTGTATACTCATTAAGTAAATAAAGCGTTATGAAGTTTCAAATGTAAGCATACTACAGGGCGTAGCAAACATTATAATGTCATATATTTTATGCTTTATTCCATAAAATATCCTTTCAATATCACAGTAAACAGGAGTGATCCCTCATGCAAGTTAAAGGTTGCTTTTAGCACATCTTTCTGTCTTTACTTGCTACCTATATTTTACCTACATTTATAACTACCTTCTAACCTCCCTTCCCTCCCCCCCGTAAACCCCCCAAACTGTTCTGAGGCCACCCACATCTTTTTTTGTAGCCTGTTTCCTACAGCATTTCATCTTGGACCCCTTTTCTCCTCTACGAATTTGCGTTGCCCCAGCCTTGTCTTCTCTAGAAACCATTTGTTTCCTTCACCAGATCATGTTCTGCGTTTCCAAGGCTGGTGTTCGGTCAGAAATGATTCTCTGTGTGCCAGAAATGACTCCCAGTCCCCCTGGCAGCCCCCTGCCCCTCCCGATGCATCTCCCATTCTTCATTCCCACTGCTCTACTTCATTCTCATTCTCTCCAAACTGGTGCCTCCTACGTTTGTATTTCTGTTTACGGCTCTGTCATCTCTTTAGTTATCCAGGCTAAAAAGTATATGGCCCTTTACTCTTTCTTTCTCAAATTTAAAAGTATTTATAAACCAAACGACGAGAGAATAATTTGCCTATACGCCAGGCATTTTATCTGCATCATTTCATTTACACACCCAAGCTTGAGACCCAGTTTGGTAGTTTGAAAAAAACTGAGTTTCCAGAAGATTCACTGCGTCCTCAGCTCACAAATCAGTACAAAGACAGGATTCAACCCTAAAGCTGCCTTGGTGAGACTATCTGCAAAAGGCTATGCCAGCCTTATGACTATGATTTCCAATAATCCTCATCTTTACAGAAAATTTGCACTAAGGATTGGGATGTCAAGCACAACACCTCACACATGGTAGATATCCAAAATCTGGTATAAATAACCAGGCTGGGCCCCATCCTTCACAAAGCAACAGACAAAAATACTGCGTGGAAGGCTCTGAACTTTATCTCGAGCTGACTGTTTTATGTGATCAGACTTCACAGCTGCCAAAGGCACCTGAGCCTTGTCAGTGGGCTGAAGGTTTCACCTCCAGGCTTCCTGCGGTGGTGGGTGCCCAGCAGTTCCCCCCTTTAAAAGCACCTGGCAAATGTGGAGTTCGGCGCTAGCATCCTGTAACACTGCGGGTCACCTAGGAACATCGCGCCTCCTTCTCAGCGGTCATTAACAGCTCCAATGCTGCAGAAGCCAGAGAAAGCCCAGAGCGCCGAGCAAGAGGAAGAAAAGCCCTAGGTCAGGAAATAACGAGGACTCTGGCCTCATCCCTGCTTTCCCCCGCATGTGATCGGTTCCAAGAAAGCCTGAATGCGGCGGGCACGTGGCAGAGAAATGTTTAACTTTACGTGAATTTGGACGGTTTGCTGATTATGGAATAAATATTTTAATGACCAAACAGAGACTTTTTGTGATGAAGTTTACCAGAGGGCTTCCTACAATCTAAGGGGAAACAACACCAGAAGTGAAACTGGGGCGTGGGGACAGCCAAAAAATGTGTTTTATTATATCCCTTGAGTCCTGTTCACCCGATGAAAGTTACATATGTATAATGTGAATTCAGGTAGTGCCACGTACCTGAAGGGGTTGCAGAGTGATGTGCAAATGGCCTTTCAGAGGAAAGGACTCAGAGAAGTGACCAGGCCAGGGTGCAGGGGGACAGCATTCCAGGCAGAGACAGAAGAAAAGTCCTGATAAGGGAATAATCCTGGCATGTTTGATGAAACGCAAGGCTGGCGCAGCTGGAATGGAGCTATAGCATGGGAACCAGTAATCCAAGAGAAAGCCAGAGGTGTTCTTTAACAGCATCATTTATAGCTTCACATTCAAAACAATTCTCCCTCATGGAAGCCCTCTTTAGTTTATAAACCATCTATGTTTTCTTGGACACTGGTTACAAATTTTTCTATGGGCGCTTCCTGAGGACTTGCTCTGTTACATGATTTCAACACAGTCCTATTGTATTTAGATAATTATTGTACAGAAACATATTTCAGGTGACTCCACCTGCCTCAGCCTCCTAGAGTGCTGGGATTATAGACGTGAGCCACCGTGCTGAGCTGTATAATTTTTACAGTAAACATTGACTTTTTAAAAGATGTATGTATGGCTTGGATCACACTTTAAAAGAAAGATTGATATGGAGATAACACAAGACTTGCTGGGCGGCTGCCACATTAGTTAATGCATTAAATAATGGGGGCATTCGTGAGCCATGACACTGTTAAAGAACAAACTGTAGATGGAGGCAGTAACAGGAGCTCTGTTGTCACAGAGGCAGAAACAGAGGAGCTTGTCAGGGCATGATTCATGTAGAGCTCTCAAGACCACGATAAGACGTTTAGATTTCATTTGAAGTGTAACTGGAAGCAAATGACAGTCAGTGGCATGATGTAATGTAAATTCTAAGAAAACCATTCTTGTTCTCTTTTTGGAAAACAGATAATAGGGTGACGAGAGCAGATAAGCAGGACAGTTTGAAGTGACTTCTAATAGTCCCGGTGCAAGATCGTGGTGGCTAGACTAAGGAGAAAAGCAAATACATTTGAAATTTATTTTGGATTCTCTCCCAAACTAGAGGGCAACCATTCAAAGGTGTTAATAGAACAATGCTGGAATGCAGGGAACAGTAGCACAGAAGAATTAAGGATGACTCTAAAGCCTCTGGCTTTAATACTTCAGAAGGGGAAGATAGGTGCCCTGGGACAGAGATATAAAAGTAAGATCCAGGAGCGGACACAAATTTTAGGGGTAGAGAATCACAGTTTCTGATGAGAACCTAGTAGATCTGCTGTATTGTGAGATAGCCAAATGGAGAAATCAAGTGGAGAGTTGGAGCATGAAGCTTCCTGAATGATTTTGAGCTAGAGACATACATTGGAAACTGCCAAAACAAAGATCATTTTTCAAAATATAAGAATGAATGATGTTCTGCAGATAGAAAGTATAGATGAAAGAAAAAAAAAGGCAGGCGCCTATGACCAGATCCCCAGGACCTCAATGTTGAAGAGAAAGAACTAACAAAGATGAAGAGGAAGGATTGGTGAGATTTTAGGAACAGTAGGAGCTTGTATAATTGATTTATTTGGGGGGAAAAAATAGAATTTACCCTTCTCCACAGTTAGACATTTTTAAGTGGCTTTGAAGAAAAGACAGGAATAAACTCTCCTTCAGTCACTCAGAGGAAATTCTCACGCCTGTGTTAGTTGCTTAGGTTGAAAAAGTCAGTAATGCTATGCAAGACGATCGAACATGTGTTTTCATGCCGTTGTTAAACTCAACAACAAAGACTGAGCAAAGAAACATTTCCATGCCTTCACCCTCCCCCCCCCAGGACTGTCAAATCATAACAGCATGACTTCGTTTGGTTGCAGATGAAGGCATTTTACATCTCCCTATTGTTGAGTCAGGAGAATTTAAATTTATTGACTAACTTAACTTTGCCTGACCTATATTATTTCCTAAACAACAAAAAAAGTGGCTTCCAACTCACCACCCACCCTACCACGTAATGAGTTAGTGCATATCCAGTTGCACACCTCCTTGTGAAAGGGTTAGTCACTCGGCGACTTCTCAGAGCCATTCACCATGGTGATGAGCCCTTGCCCACTTATCTCATGCAATTCCAGCCCATTTATGTGCCTTAAGTGGAACCGAATGGGACCACTGAGAAGGCCGCACAGCTGCGGTTTGGGGAAGCACTCATCGCTGCCAGGTCTTACCGGTGACCTCACAATTGACAGAGATGTTGCCAACCTCCTACACATCCCTAGGGAGTAGATGCAAATTCATGTTACCATGGAAACAAGATTAGTGGAGCAAACTACTCAAGGGCCACAGCACTGGTACTCAGAGACATGGAAAACCTGCTAGAGCTTATTTGCAGGATTCAATTAAAGGTCAAATGAACACAATAATTTATTCAACAATATTTACTCTGTGTTGGTTAATGTCCTAGATGTAGGAAATACAGCAGTGTACAAAATAGGGCAGTCATTTTAAAAGATACTGTCAATCTTAAGAATCTTTGCAATAATTAAAGTGTTTACTCATTGTAGACTTTAAGACTTCTTTCCTGTTTGCACACACATCAGCAAAAATTTAGTGATGGTTTTAAAAAAGATTCCATTTAGAGCCTATGATAGGTCTCCCTCATCCCCATTTGAATGAAAATGAATAATACCCAAGAAATTAATAATAATGTTTTCGCCCTTAAGTGGACCAATAAACTGTGTTTCAACAAAGCTTTCTTTCATGATCTGCTTCTTTATTTTAACATCCCCAGATATTAATACATGTGTATATATATGACAAGGGAGAACTCTAAAAACACACTTGATCTTTTTCTCTTCCTTAGCTTTCTTTATTCTCTCTTGTATCCATATCCTATCAGTTAGGACAGAGGCTAAAAAAAAACTAATGTAATCTCTTACTGATTTGTCAGAAGCCGCCTTAGGCAATGATACACCTAAAGAGCTAATACAACACAGTGTACACCCTGAAACCCAAAGCATTCTGCATAGACCAGACCACATCAGGACCATTACACCCATACATCATGTCACGTGTTAGGATTTATAAACTAGAGAACATCAAAAGAAATGAGGGGTCAGTTGGTTCCAAATTCTACCCAGAGAAGAAATCATTCATTCCTCAACATCATTGATAAATATCACAGTTCAAATTCTATTTGTGATTTTCATTCACCAGTAAGGCAATTACAACTCTGAAGCAATTCAGGTACCTACTGGACAATGATTCTCTCAGATTTTTTATAAAAGGTTCAGAACATCACTTCTAGCCTAAGAGGTCAGATTCTGTATTTTTGTGTGTGTGAAGAGAAAGAGTCTCATTCTATCATGCAGGCTGGAATGCAGTGGTACAATTACAGCTTGCTGCAGCTTTTAATTCCTGAGCTCAAGTAATCTTCTTGCCTCAGCCTCCTGAACAGCTGGGACTACAGGTGTGTATCACCACACCTGGCTATTTTTCCTTATTTTTTTTGTAGAGGCAGGGTCATGACCAGACTGGTCTTGAATTTCTGGCCTCAAACAATCCTCCCACCTGAACCTTCCAGAGTGCTGAATTATAGGCCTGAGCTACCATGCCAGTCCTGATTCTAATTCTTTAAGCATCTTTTTATGCTTCAAACATATGACATATATTCTCATAGTCCAGTTATTATAACCATTTCTGATATTAAATGGGTTTGCTGTCCTTCTTCATTCTTATTATTCTTGGATGTCCTCTAGAATGCCTTTCTTTCCTTTGGCTCTAAAGCATGGCAATGAATATTATGTGAAAGAAGTCTTTAGTGTGCAGGATGAGTTAAAATAAGAAACTATTTAAAAAATAACACTTTGAGAAACTGGTGCAGACTGGCATATGATAAAATGGAAAGCATTTTCATGTATTATTTTTGTCATTCTTTATTAGGAAAATTTCAAACTTTCAGTTATGTACAAGATAATAAAGTACTCAGTTCTATCCTTGGTATTTAACAAAAATTAGTAATTATTTGGCATAGACCTTTTTAAAAATAGATATTAAAAAGTATCAATTCAGTCAAAGTGGACCCTATACACCTTCCCCACAATTTCTTCCCTTATTGCTCAAAAGTAAATACTACACTAAAGATGATGGTTATCTTTCACATCCATGCTTTTAATTCTCACTACATTATGTTCTTTTCTTGAGAATGTTCTAATGAACACATTTGGACTTATTTTAAATGGTCAGAATCAAGATATATTTTGGCACTAGAACAAAGAAGAATGAACTGATGCTTGGATTTGCAATTTGAAAGAAAGAGAAGAATTCATAAAATTCAAATGCAACTTTGGCCCATGTCAAGATGGCCACCAACAACATAAAGGATAACATGAAGAGAGAGGGATGAGGGTGTTGAAGGGAAGGAGGAGATCAATTCGGTTGAAAATATGTTAAATCTGATGTATCTATCAGACCTCATGTAAATGTTATGTAGGTTGTTGGATATACAATAATGGAGTTCAACAGAGAGGTATGAACTATAGCTACACAGATTGACAGATATTTGACATCAAGGCCATGACATTGGATAAGACCATTGAGTTTGTGTAGATAGAAATGAGAGAAGACTCATGGGTGCATGAGGATACAACAGTGAAAAGGAGATACAGAGAAAAGTTAACAGTCAGTAAAACAATCTAAAAGAAGGAATCAGAGAAGCACAGTGTCCAGGATAGTAAGGGACAAAAATATATATCAAGGAGGGTATAATGAATTATTTCCAATGCTAGTGCTGATGAAATAAGACGAGCCTCGAAAATCAGTAGCTCCATGTGAACACTCTTCTCTGTCAGGTCCCTATGCTCTGTCCTTTGCAATGAACTATTCCAAAATATGAACACATTTGTTTATAATTCAAAAAAATTAGATAAAACTGCTTGATTACCATTCCATTCCTTATTTCATTAATGCTAAATGCAACACAAATTTCAATAAAATGGAAGAAGTGTCTTACCTTAAAATTCTTCACAAATACATATAGATTTTAAAATCAAAGCAGTTTGAAAATAAAATAAAATACTAGGAAAAATAAAATATTTGAGAGCAATCTACTAAGAACAAATGGAAGAGTAAAGAGGGTGTGATTTTTGTGAAATAGATAATTCTTGGGTAATTGCCACCTCTGTCTTCCATCTTGGTTGAAATAAAGAGTAAGTGTTAAGCCATTTTATTTCTATCTATGACTTTATTTTGAACTAATTGTAGAACATTTCTTTTGTTCTTACAAGTTTTATACTCAAATACGAAGCCAACATGTTAAAACATATTTTTGGATATTGATTTCATCATCCAAGGAATTATGCATAGATTAATTTTAGTTTTTCAAACTGAATTATAATCATATTAATTCTCATATCTAAGATTATTGAACAAGCAGATCAAGGTGCTTCCTAGAAAGCCCATACCTGATTCATGTTCAATCTTTACTTAAATAGAATTTAGAATTCTACCTAAATGTTCTCATCCTTAATGATGATACAGTTCCTTAAAAAAAAAAAAAACTAACCATAGAACATCTTAAAAGAAAAAATTTATTCAATATTCTAAAAAATGAATTAACAAGTGAAGTTCAATTAAAAATACAAAATAGGTTGAGAAAACATTTGTTGTAAATATGATTTTGTGCAATACACTGTGTAAAGAGGCAAGCAACAGAACCTAGTAGCTGAATGAGTAAATGATATGTACAACTCAGAAGTAGGAAAACAAGTAGAGAAATAGATTTGGAATCATGGTCATTTTGGCACAATTATAATAATATAAATTCAAACAACCAGTAACAATTTCACTGTTTCAAATAGCCATTTTAAAAAAGTATGTAAAATTGTAATATGCAGCTGATGAAAATTAAGTAAACTTGGTCCTTTCAAACTTCACTAGTGGACTCATTAAATCAATGCCCTCTGGGAAATCCTTGTAGAACCATGTTACTTACACATTTGGAGTCAATAATTGAACTGCTGGTCATTTATTCTGGGGTATAGTCAAAATGAGACCTCCTTGCTTTGTTTCATTAAATTCAAAAAATTTTACCAAAAATATGTAGAATAGCTCTGATGATCATTTTGGAATTGGGAAGTTCTTAAAGAAGCACCACAAAACAACAACTACACAGAAGAATATTCACTTTTCAAAATTATAAATAAACAGAAACCATCTCAAAGTCCACCATTAGGGAAATAATACACTAAATTATGACATATTCAGGAAGAACACATACATGGTTTTAAATATGACTTTTCTGAATTTATGTGGTAATACTGTAAAATTCATGCAATATATCAATTTTCTTTAAAAATAATAAAAGTTGTCTATATGCTTTGATTTGAACTTTTTTCTTCTTTGAGACTAGGTCTCACTGTGTCACCCAGATTGGACTGCAGTAGTACAAACATAGGTGATTGCAGGCTTGAAGTCATGGGCTTAAGCAATCCTCCTGCCTCTGCCTTTGAATAGCTAGGAATCAGCTTCTTTTTTTTTTTTTTTTTGCTTTTTTTAATAGAGATGGAGTCTTGCAATGTTATTCTAGCTGGCCTTAAACTTCTGGCCTCAGCTTCTCAAAGTGTAGGGATTATAGGCATGAGTCACCACACCTGGCCTAATTTGAACTTTTAAAACAACTCAATGCAATCATAGACAGACTACTAGTACAGCAGAATTTGAAGTGGGTTGTAGGCAGTAAAAACGTTAATAACTCACTCTTTTCTTTATAATTACTTAATATGTGCTTATATTGTTTTCATAATAAATACACAGAAAGACCTTTAATTATAAAAGCAACACACAAGCACTTTCAAATGGTTTTCAAAAAATATTAGTAAATCTAACAATCTCTTTAACTATCATTTTTAATCCTGGACCCTTTCACTTATCTTCAAGACTAATAATTATTATCCATTTGAACGGATTCCTTGTATTTTTATGTATTTATACATACACATGTTGCAAGAAAATGCACAGTATTGTGAGTTTTTTAACGTACATAGGAACATATTCTATGCATCGTTCATAAGCTGCATTTCATTGAAACTCAACAATACAAAAGTATTAACAGAGAAGAGTAAATGAATTTGATGATAACTCTGGAGAAGAGAAAGCCTTGTTAAAAAAACAATGAGATACAGCAAACCTTGACCAGTGTTATCAAATGTGACCATGTTAAAATGTAAAACTGCCTTAAAAAATGTTCATAAACAAATCTGGCAAATTGATAGAAAATATATTAAAATATAAGTAATTTTGATGTAGAAGGTCATTAGAGTAGAAGAATTCCAAATTACTTGATAGGGAACTCAAAATAAGACTTCAGAAAGACTAATAGGTGAAGATATGAAAATAGGACTAACTTGACCACTAACTAAGGACATTACAATGGAAACAGTAACAATGCCATTCACTGTCATCTATTTGGAAATAAAATTTGAAATTTGCTTCTCTAAATAATAGAGAATAATTGGTAGAAATAATCTGAGGGTCAATTTTGTACTATATTAAACCAAAAATAGGCATCTTCAATGGCACAGCAGTTTCACCAAAAAGAAATATTTACACAAGTATGTAAGAGAAAGACAAGTACAAAATTAGCTCATCATGCTTAATCATCAGAGAAATGCAAATCAAAACTACTTTGAGATATCATCTAACTCCAGTAAGATTAGCTCACATCACAAAATCCCAAAACATGAAATGTTGGCGTGGATGTGGAGAAAAAGAAACACTTCTACCTTGCTGGTGGGAATGCAAACTAAGACACTCCTTTTGGGAAGATGTTTGGAGAGTACTTAGAGATCTAAAAACAGACCTGCTATTTGATCCTAAAATTCCTCTATTAGGTATATATCCAGAAGACCAAAAATCACATTATAAGAAATATATTTGTACCAGAATGTTTATTGCAGCCCAATTCATAATTGCTAAGTCATGGAAGAAGCCCAAGTGCCCATCAACCCACGAATGGATTAATAAACTGTGGTATATGTACACCATAGAATATTATGCAGCCTTAAAGAAAGATGGAGACTTACCTCTTTCATGTTTACATGGATGGAGTTGCAACATATTCTTCTTAGCAAAGTATCTCAAGAATGGAAGAATAAGTATCCAATGTACTCAGCCCTATTATGAAACTAATCTATAGCTTTCGCATGAAGGCTAAAACCCAATTACAGCACAAGAATATGGAGAAAAGTGTAAGGGAGGGACGGGGAGGGGAGAGGATGGGTGGAAGGAGGGTAATTGGTGAGATCATACCTACAGTGCATCTTAGAAAGGTACAGGGGAAACTTATCAAACACAGATATAAATGTCTGAACACAATAATGAAGAAAATGTCATGAAGGCTATGTTAACCAGTTTGGTGAAAATATTTCAAATTGTATATAAAACCAGCACTTTGAACCCCATGATTACATTAACATACACAGCTATGATTTAATAAAAAAAAATAATAAAATTGAAGACAACCTAAGTGTCCTCTGTACACAGCAATTTAATGAGGTGGTTATAAAATATATGTTTCTAAAAGATAACTGAGAACAGTTGGTGTTTCCTCTGTACATTCTCTCAGGAACCTGGAGTGAAATGGCACATATGCGCCAGAAAACATGGGCTTATTTGAAGAGCTAGGGACTGTCATCCCATTACTTACCTAGATATCAACTTCCCTTAGCCAGGAAATATTCCAGATTCTACAAAATGGAAATCATTTATTTTCATTATTTTTATTTGATATATTGGATTTGATTTGATTGCTAGAAGTAATATAGGAATTAGAGAATTGTATTTGCCTTTCATCATAGTGTTACAAATTGATTCTTACTTTGTCATGTACTCAGCACAGTCCCTAGCAGCCTACAAAGGCACATTCTCTTTTCACTTCTCTTTCCTACCATTCTTCTGAAATTTTTGAAGGCTATATAGGAAATTAAAGGCTATAGGGAAACAAGCAAATCAGACCATCATCTTTGTGGGTGTGCATTTTATAATTATTTTGATCACTTGACCATGCAAAGTCACTAGTATCACCTATCTATAGTGAAAATGGGGGGTGGGGAGGCTTTTAGAAAGCAGTTCTGAGATAGCATTTTAGCACTTAAATTTGAAAGGAATTTTGGGAGAAAAATGGTAGTGAGAAAACTTCATTCAACTGCTCATTCAACCAACAGACATTTTCTGGAATGCAGGAAGTAATTAGGGTCATATTTAGGCTCATGTTTAAACAAATTAATGCACATGAGTACATTATTATTTATGTTAACCAACTTTAATATTCTATACCCATTTAGTTAATTTCAAAAATAGCTAATAGGTAGCATTTTGAAAGGTCTAGAAAATTATTAAATGCATGGGCCAAAATATTTTCTACTTCTCATCTCCATTTTATTTAGCAAATACATTTATAGCACTCACAATAAAGCCAAAAGCATCTTACTGGTTCCTAACAGTGAAGAAACTGAGGCCCTGGGAGGTTAAGTTAATAGTCTTAGGAAGGTGACACAGGGATCACTTCGGGAGCTTGAATTCAAACCCACATGCTCTGACTATTAAGTCCATGCTCTTAATTTAAAGTTGCCAAGAACACTCTGAAAGTGAACTTGTTTGCTCTGGCCTTTCACATTCAAACAATCATGACTAAGCCTTTTTCCTTCTTAGACCTAGTAATGAAATTCAAAATAATATATTCAGTTTTAGCTCCATGGAAGTAAAATGTGGTTTTCCTAATTGGAAGTGTTTCTTTGTTTTTAGTTTATAGCATATGAAATTGCTTTTTATTATAGGCCAAATATGTATATATTGACAATTTCACACAGTTAACTTAACCAGAGGAAACTTTAAGAGTGAAAGAAAAGGATGTGTCACTAAGAGACCAAAATCAGCGTACACTCCATCCATGGAACCCAGGTGCCCTTCAGCAAGTATTAGAATATAACCCCATTGGTCCTTATTTTTCTCATTGCAATTGTGGGATACTTAGCCATGCTGATCATGGCTATCTGAGAAACAAGGAGATTAATTTGAAGAAGTTCCCACCTACTACTATGTGTAAAACAAAACTTACCTACTATTTCTATTCTTGTATCTATTCTATGTCATTTCCCACCCCATATCCTGGATCAAAGAACTGAAATGATGCAAACGTGTTATATAAGTCTGATAAATAAAACAGAAGTGACAAATTAGCTTAATCTTATATACAAACATACACACAGAAGTGTGCACACACACACATATGGATTTGACTTTCACTTCCAAGCCTTAGCAGCTGTCCGACTTGGATGACTTATTCAATCTCCTGGATCTTCAGCACCCCTACCTATAAAATTGAGCGACAGTATGTGCATGTATCTTAGTGCGTTTCTGTGAAAATTAGCCATATCTTACAGTAGTTATGAGTACGGTATATCGTGATGTTCAGTAAATACTGTCGATTATATTTCAGGCCTTTGTTTTCTAAAATCAGTACAAATAAACACAGCAGCATCTCCATTTGCTGATTTTTTTTCTTGATGTGATAAAGAAAAATGTAGAGATTTGTCATTTGCCAGAGAAAGAATTTGGTGTCTTTCTCATTCCTTATAAATATACTTCTTGTCATTTACTATTTACCACTGCCATGACACAGAAATCTATTTTTACTTTTTTATATATGTAATTTTTACTTGTACTTTCAAAACATTAATATGTAAGATAAGAGGATGCCAAATTATTAAAAGGTTAAACAGGCATGTCCAAACCAGGTTTGTGTTAAGGAAGTAATGCTAAATTAGAAGTTATTATTTTATTTCCAAAATTATCATTGCAATAGATTGCCTTTACATAGCAACCTTCTATAAATCTTTTAAAATTTAATTTTGTTTAAAATACAGAAAACTAGGCTCACACAAAAATATTTGTCGAAGGTTACTTGTTTTCTAAAATGTGTGTAGCCATACCATATTCCAAAGAATTTATAAATACAGTTTAAAACCAACATTATAATCATTACTGTAACCATTTGTATTTTAGTGGTGGTTCAACATACTTTTGTCTTTCATTTACATCATATTAGGTAACTGTCTAAGACTAATTTATTGACATCCATCAGAATAACGAGAACGGAAGGGGACAGGAGTTTTAACACAGGACTGAATGTGCATCTTCTGGAGATAATGGAAAGAAATGAGAGAAGGATCAAGTAGGCAGTTGATTACGCAGGTCCAATATAGAGTCTGATGTATTCCCTTACGAGCCTACAGTGAGTTATTAATAGGCTAAGAACATGAACACATAACACCATGTGACCAAGGACTCAAAAATTGGACACTGGGCACTTGTAGAGGCTCCACGGCCAAAGGCAAGAGCAGCCAAATTATTAGAACACTTACTAAAATACTACAACTGAGCTAAGTATAGGCAAATGCTTTGGAGACTTTTTAAACCAAATTAATGTGTGGTGTTAGGCTAACCCCAAGGACACGTTAGTATGTTATTCCAAAGTATTTCAAATGGAAATAGGGTTTCCATATTCTTAAACTTAAAACGTACTCTAAATAGTCATCAGTGGGTTTACTTTTCCTTTTATCTTTCCACCTACTAACCACCTTTCTGATTCTATATCCCTCATAGGAAGGTTGTGTCAATTCACACAAATTATGTAAATTCTTGAGGACTGACAACAAGAAACTATAGAAACTGAAAACACAAAATAAACAATCACGGAAATTAAATTAGTAATAAAATATATTTCTTTAAATTACCATTTTACCAGCTAAGATTTGAACCTGGCCTTTCAGTGATATTTATATGCCTTTTCTGTTTTCCCCTGACCACACCAAAGCGTCTTTCCTAACAGAATTCTTGAGAATCATTTTATCCCTTAAAGCTCAGAATGAACATAAGACTTACGGGAATGAAAATTTGGTTTAATCCTGACCTACAGTCAATTTACACAGGAGAAATTCAATCACATTTACAAAAAAGAAAAACTGTGAAGCTTTTCTCTGTATATGTCATACATTATTATTCAAAATCAACAAATTAGATACAACAACTCCAAAAGCATTCCCTTTTACTGACATAGCCAAGATTTTCCAGGACAACAGTTGCAACTAGACTTTCATGAATGTTTCCTTCCTAAGATGACAGCGATTGGCTTTCAGATCAAATTTCATCAGTTCTAAGGGATCACTAGTGTAACAACAAACCTCTAGATAAAAGCTGGTCAAATGAGAAAAGTGTTGATTAGAATTAACTAAATACATCATTTCTCTCCTTTACTGGTTTGCTTGTTAGCATTAACAAATGAATGCCTAATAGATTAACTATCTGTGGGCCTTTATTTCTCCAATATTTTCTCAAGCATAATTCCTATTTCTGGAAACTCACATTACCAGACAAAGCACACTGCTTTGGTTTTTAATAAAAGGTACTGGACTAGAATCCTTGGTTCTGTATAATTAAATACAGAAATAATTTGGATACAAGGTTGTATTTAAAGAGTAACTCCCACGGAGCTGGAGCTCTGGCCGCGCAGGCCCTGAGAGCCTGCGGTTCCAGTGCGTGGGCTGCAGTGCGCTCCAGGGCGCCTGGAGGTGGAGTTCCTTCTGAGGAGGAGCAGGCTGGCCTGGAGAGGGAGGTTATAATGGCAGCACGCAAGGGACTGGGTCCATACGATACGCTACCACCAAAGGGAGCTTCAGGCACCAAGGAAGACCCTGATTTAGTCCCTTCCATCACCAACAAGCGAATAGTGGGTTGTATCTGTGAAGGGGACAATAGTACCGTCATATGGTTCTGGCTGCACGAGGCCCAGCGATGCCCTAATCGTGGAGCCCATTAAAACCTGGTGCCCCACCAGTTGGCACACTGAGTCTTTGCACTAATGTACTCAAAGTGTCCTGTAAAGTTTCTTTTTTCCAATAAAGACTAGCCATTGCATTGGCTCAAAAAAACAAACAAACAAACAAAAAAAAAAAAAAACCAAAAAACTCCGAACGTTTGTGAGTGAAATCCAGAAAACATTGATTTGAATTTTGTCAGTTTGTCTATTTATTTGTTTACTTGATTTGAACCCTGACCATAATAATTTTGCTCTTTTTCGGCAGTAGAACTAAAACAATAGTAGAATCCCACACCTGGGTTAACGTCCTAATGCTGCAAAGACATTAATTGATTATGCAACTAATCTTAGTTGTATACCTCAAAATGGGGTTTGGATTACTTGTTCTCATAAATCCTTCATAAAATTTAAATTTTGTTAATACTTTAAAATTGTCCACTTTAAATATTATGTGGGGGATCAGCAGCTAATTTTATACCTTATTAATCATTGGTATATTCAAAAATATACACTGACAATTACTCTTGGGAATAGCTTTTGCATGGTTTAAGATGGAATCTCTTCCAAAATTGAAACTTGGATAGAGCACAAGCCCTATCAACGTCCCACCAAGCTCTTGGCAGATACTGACAATGTTATCCTAAAATTTATATAGAGATATAAAAAAAAAAATACAGCATAGCGAAAACAATTTTGATAAAAGAAAATAAAAGTTACAGGTCTTAAATTTCCCAAATTCGAAAAATATTATAAAGCTATATCAATACACTGTGGTATCAACATAAAGATAAACATATAGATCAAAACAAGCATATAAGCGTTTTCAAAAATAAATTCTCATATTTATGATCAATTTACTTTTAACAAAATTGCTATGGCATTTCATGAGAAAAGTTTGGTCTTTTCAACGAATGGTGTTGACAGACAATTGGATATGTACATGCAGAGAGGCGAATTTGGACTATTACCTCATACCATATACAAAAACTAATTAATCATCAACTTAAACACAAAAACTGAAATTAGGGACATTATGGAATAAAACAAAGGAGAAAGTCCTTAAGATTTTAGGTTAGACATGGAGTTCTTAGATACAGCGTCAAAAACACGTTTGATAAAAGGAAAAACAAAAAATAAACTGAATTTTATCAAAAATGTTAAAAATAGTTTTTAAAAGACCCCATTAAGAAAGTGAACTGAAAGAAAGCATTAACAAACCACATGCCTGATGAAGTATTCACATGCAGAGCATATGTAAACTGTTAAAGCTACACAGTAGGAAAAAGCTAATTAAAAAGTGAACAGAAGAATGGAGTATGATGGCTGCATTAATGGCTATGAACTAGCAACTGAAAAAATGCTCAACGTAGTTAAACACTAGGGAAACAGAAATTAAAATCACAGAATGATTATAAGTAAATGGAGACAATAACAAGCATTATGAGGATATAGCAAAACTGGAACCCTCAAACACTGCCAGTAGGAATGTAAAATGTTATAGTAATGTCCAAAAAGGTTTGTCAGTTTCTGAAACTGACAATATTAAATATAAATTGAGCTAGTAACTGCAATCCTAGGTATCTACCCAAGAGAAAGGAAAATACATCTCTACATAAAGACTTGTATACAAATGTCAAAAGTAGCATGTAATACCCCCAAAGTAGAAACCGTCCAAGTGTCCATTAACCAGAGAATGAATGGACAAAGTGTGGTATATCCAGACAATGGAATACTATTCAAGAAAAAACAACAAGTTCCTAATACATGCCACAATGTGGACAAACCTCTAAAACATGTGCAAAATAAAAGAAAACAGACACAAAAGACCAAATTCTGTACACTTGGATTTATATGAAAGGCAAATGTATAGAGACAGAAAGTAGATTAATGGTTGCCTGGGGTTAGGAAAGTGACTGAAAATGAGTATGAGGGAATCTTTGAATTGATGGAAATATTCTAAAACTAAATTGTGGTGATGGTTGCATAATTCTGCATATATACTAAAAACTGCTTAAGTGTACTCTTAAAATGGGTGAATTTTACTGTATGTAAGTCATACTTTAAAAAAGATGCTAAAAAAAGGTATTCACATATCTTTTATAATTGGCTACATTTTAAATAATGATTTACACCAGAAAAATCAGCCTGATTTATCCATGAATGTATTTTACTAATGAGAAATAATTAAGCTTCACTTGGAAAAAATTTTATGTAGAAACTTTCATCTTAAGATATCCATTCAATACTTTTCAAAGCAATACTAAGCAGAACCCCCTAGAGAAATTATCTATGTTAATACACAGAATGTGTTCTAAATAATTAAATTTGTAAAACCACAGGTCCACAACGAGTTACTCAAACTTCACACTGTGTTAATTGTATTTATATATAAGTGATGTCACCATTTTAAAGTTCTGTTATGGTTATAACCAGAGTCAACACAGAGATTCTAGAAATGTTAATTATATTAATACAAAAGTTCCACTGTCAACAATTAAATTGCCTATCTATAAATATGGCAAACCAAAAGATTTGCCAGTAATAGAATGATTTTATAAAATAAATGTACTTATCACATTTCAGTAGCTACTCCATACATTTAAACCCAAATTATACTATAGACCAAATGCACTAACCTGATTGGCTGATATAATTACCTATCTGTTCACTGCTCTTAGTGTGTTAAATTTTTTTTACTGTTAACTCTAAGGAATTTTACAGGACACCTGATATCCAAATATTTGGAATGTGAATGAGTAGTGAAAACCCACCATTATATTTCTACCATTTGCGATAACATACCATTTAATTTTTATGCATTTCCTAAGTTCTCTTAACCTACCTTGCTGCACTAGGATACCACTGTAGTGACTTCTCACAAAGAATTTATATCTTCATCACCAATTTTCTAATATTGTGCCTCAATCTTTCTTTATCCACATCTGAACTAGGCAGTATGGTAGGCCTCCTTCAATATAAAAGTAAGTTTCTTCCTTTATTTCTGTAAATTTTATGTTATTACAATAACTATTATCAAACATTTGGAATAATTGTCCTGTTATATTATCAATAAAAGTGTTGATGGTTGCTTTAAATAATTTAGCTCTATTCAATACTCCTAGATTCTAAAATGGGAAGATTTCACCTTTTGTATATATTTTCATCTAAAGAGTAGGAAAACATTCATACTGGAATTAATGTTCCATTATATTATCTTCCAACTACTTCATATTTATAGACTGTTGATTAAAAATTTGAAATCTATAAAATCCTTTCTGTCTCAATGACATCTGAGTGGGTTCTTGGGAGGATATTAGAAGGTAAGGTTTGGTGGATGCAAATTCAGTGTTTAAGGACCTTCAGCTTTGTCACTTTTAATGCAACTAACTTGGCTGCCTCAAAGTTTAGCTTTCATAAGAATTACCTTGGCGTCTATGAGTTCCTTAGATTTGAGGCTCAGTCTGGGATTTTGATTTTTAATAGAGAATATCCAGTTACCTCTACCACACCGAATTATTCCCCATGCCCAGTGCCATGATTTTGATATTGGTATCTACACACCACTCTTAAAGAAACAGAACATCAAGAAGCATGATTATAGGGCTGATGGTGTAGGCGTTCTGCAGAAGTGGTCTTAGTTTAGGTGAAGCCAGGTGGAGGCTAGGGGACCAAAAATAAATTGAGGGCAAAATATCCTTATGTTTATCCTTATGAAGGAAAAAGATATGTGTAGACCTCATTTTTTAAAATGGAAAGTAACAGGAAAGCTGAAGTATGTAATAATACTAAAATAGGTCTGGCCATGTTAACTCCATGTCCTGATCATCTGAGTTAAGGTATAAATAGTTAATAATTTATTAAAGATATAGTCACATGAATTGTGAAATGAAATCAAATTTCTCTCATTGGAAAAGACAAGTACTAAACTATCTAGTCCCCGAAGCCCTTCCCCATACTACCATGTAATAATTCCGTAAAAATATCTGGGTAGCATTGCATGGCTGAGCTCCCATTTTCTCACTTCTCTCAGTCTAGGGCTTGGCAACAGAATAACGATGAGCTGGGGACAGGATGATGTGCTTACTCTAGTTGCACCCTAAATGAACTCTGCATCCAATTACAGCCCTTACTTGGCTCAGGGAATCTTAAAACTTCCTTTCGGGAAACCCTCAAATCATAATTCAAGAGTTCTCCCTTTGTCTCAAAACATGTCAGGATTACTTGCCTAATATACATTCCATCTATCAAGAATCTGAAATTCCCCTGATTATTCTTTATTTTGCAAATACAAAGACCTAACACCATCTGGAGTAAAAATGTAATTGCAATTAAATAGAAACACTTAATTGTGCATGAACTCAATAAAAAACATACTCTATTTTAGTGCTGCATAAAAAATATTTTCAGACTCCTATAAAGAATTGTTATTTGAAAAAGTATGATCTATTCATGATTTAGTTAGTAAACTTACTAAATAAAATTTCTGCTCACAAAATTGGCTCATACCTGAACTTTCTCAGGAAACGAAGATATAGATTAATATGGGATTAAATAGTTTATTGAGTTTTAATGTGCAAAGTAGCTTTTCCATCAGCATGATGGCTCTGTTTACCAGAATTCATTATGTGGCTTCCTTAAATAAGACCGGAGTGTCTATGGCTCCACATTAAATACAGAAACATCTTCCATATGTTACTGTATTATCCATGCCATTCTAAATATTGAATTGGAAAACCACAGGATGACTTCAAGAGATGTTTGCTTAAGGATCAGATCAGTTATGTCATTAGTAGGGAAACACTGAGCACTTAATAAATCAAAGAACTGTGATAAATGCTGGAAGGACAATAAGTTGAGACAAACAGTTCTTTCAGGGTATCATACATACCTCAAAGCAAGAAACTAGTCCTTGTATCTTTTTGTTCTCCGGGACTTCATCATAATACATACATGTAACTAGTCCATTCTGATGATTCCTAAGAGCTTTCTGAATGCTTCAGGGAAAGGCATTTACTTAAGTCTTTTGTATGTATATTGCTATCTCTCTAATACTAATCCCTACAAGAAGAATCGTTGAAGAGAAGGGAAAGTACATTTAACATTTTAATAGCTACCATACAAAAGACTCTCCCACTTTACTCTCCTACAATGTATAAACTTAAGTGTTCCCCAACTACATCCTTTGGATATTCTCAGTCTGCATAATCTGTGCCAATCTCATGAACCAAAAATGACATTTGAGAAAATGTACTTCTCCTAGCTTATGAATAGCTTTGAAAAAATTGTAAAGGCTTATTTGATTTTTTTGTCTTTTGGGGCATGAATACTAAAAAGCTAACTTTATCACTAAGAGATAGACTTATATCTTTTTAAACTTTCTATACTCATAATACAAAATGTATTATTTTGTAATTAAAATTTGTCCTCTAAGAATACTAATGTATAAACAGGTCTAGAATTACAAATGTAAAAAAACCCAAATCTAACAGAAAAATGAGTAAAAGATATGAATAGAAAATCTATAGGAAATGAGAATAAAAATATAAAAGACATCAACCTCACCAGCAACAACAAAAAATGCAAATTAAAACTCCATGAGACAACATTTTTTGCTTATTCCATTTCACAAATATCAAAACTTTTTTTTTTCCAAGACAGAGTCTCACTTTGTTGCCCTTGGTGGAGTGCTGTGGCTTCATAGCTCACAGGAAACTCAAAGTCTTGGGTTCAAGTGATCCTCTTGCCTCAGCCTCCCAAGTAGCTGGGACTACGGGAGCCAGCCACGACGCCCGGCTATTTTTAGGGGTGAGGTTTCAGTCTTGCTCAGGCTGGTCTTGAACCTGTGAGCTCAGGCAATCCACCCACCTTGACCTCCCATAGTGAAAAAAAAACCCTTTTAATAATAATACCCATTATAGCAGCAGGACGAGGGAAAGACAGACTCTTATGCTCTCTTGGCCTCAGAATATAAATTGTACAATATCCATGGGATCTAATAAGGCAATATCTCCCCAAATTACCACCATTCATCCCCTTTGACATACACATTGCACAGGAAAAACAGCATATCTACAGAGTTCTACTTTAAGCACTGTTCACAATAAGAAAATATTGGATTCCATCACATGTCCATTAACACCAAATTGATTAAACAGATTATGGCACATAGTTGCAATCAGATAAAATAGAACTACTAGAAAAGGAAAGTGTCCTCATGCACTCATATGTGATAATCTCACGTGTGTGTATGAACAATGAGTTTTAAAAAAGAGATAAACTTGTATACATGTATTTGTTTATGCAGCAGCTACGTCCGGATCACACAACACTACACCAGAAATAGGTAACCTTGGTTACCTCCGGGAAAGAACACTGAGTGATAAATGAGGAGTGGGTATCGGGAGGAAGACTTTATTTCAGACCTTTTTGGAGACTGTGTATGGTAAAGTTTGAGTGTTTATCACTTTGTCAATGATTTTATTTTGCCCTCAAATTTGAATAGTATTTGGGCTGAGTATATAATATAGGTTTCAAAATGACTCTTCTTTCCAGGAACTCTGAAGCTACCTGATCCTCTGGCATCCAGTATTACTGAATTAATCCTCTAAGGTCAGTCCGAGTCTCATTCTGTTGTAGATAATCTCTCCTCTATTACATTTGTAGGTATTCTCTTCCTCTTTAAATTTCTGATATATTGCCACAATGTATCTAAATTTGGATTTCTCTTTGCTTATGGCATGTTGAGTTTGATGTTTGATTCTTCAGTCTGAAGGTTTGTGTTTTATCCTTGGCAATTCGATTCTGATACCAAAAAAGGGATCTTTTAACCTCTACCTAACCAAACTTGTTTACACAAACCAGTTCAACTTGACTCATTTTCTTAACACTCTACACATCATATGGAAAAGATATCAATGAGGCATGCACCACGTTAAATGGTCATTGCTCCCTTGTGTCTCGAACTGGCCACAATTATTCCCACTGGTTAACCTGCATGTTTACCAATATTCAGCCATATTGGTTTGCTTACATATAGGCAGAACATTTTGTAATTATACAATTAATCAAATGCCAAATAATAAATCTAAAGAAATGAGTGAAGAACATATCTTTGTTTCTATGAAAACTTTGAAAAAATAAGAAAGGTAAATTGCTAAAAAAAAAAAAAAAGAAATCACTCTTTTTATTTCAAATGAGACAACTGTAAAAGAGATGAAAAAATTTTTTAATCTAGGATTCCATACATAAACTGCTTTGTGTTTGTCTTATATTTTTATTTCAAATACAAATTTTGTATTGAAAATTGGTTTTGGTGTATGTTGAGTGAGGTTCACCTGGAACACCATTTCTCTGATCCACACGCAAAGTATGAACTACCTGGCCTTACAGCAACAGCTCAGCAGATGGTAGGATATAATTGCATGCATTTGCAAAATTCTATCTTTTAATCAATTAAAAAAGAAGTAACTCCCATTAGAGAAATTTTGGATCAGGACCTATACTTCCTGGCTCACTACGGTTCTTTCATATTTTGTATTAATTTGTCCTCCTTTCTGGGATAATTTCCAGGTTTGATCTTCTAGTTCACAAATGTACCTACTCGTGTATTGAGTTGTTTTCTTTTTTTCCTCATCTATTGAGTTTTTTATTGTAATGATCATATATTTAAAATTCTATTGTATCTAATCATTTCTGTAGATAGCAGATTGTATCTATTTTTTCAATTTGATGTTTCCATGAATATATATCTGCTATTATTCTTCTGAGCAGTGTAGTTCTATTAAAGTGTTCTGTTGACTCTATTAATTTTTGTTGCTTTACGAATTAATTAACTGGACTTTGAGATTCTTTTATGGGGTAATTTCCTTCAAAATTCGATTTCCCTGGTGTCAGTTCATCTTTTTTGGCTTCTTGGCTCACCTATCTGTTGTGAGTTGCAATTACACTGTTTGGCATCATTGTATATAACAAAGAGCAAATAGAAGTTGTTCAATATATGTCTGAATGATTGAATGATTAGTGTTATTACATTTGTGTCTATTGGATCAAATATATGGCCTAAATAAGATTATTACTTAATACTAGACGAATTAGGGGAAACAAATAATAAGAGCTCATCAAAGATCAATTGATAGATATACATTATAATTTGTGCATTTAATAAACAAGAAAATGAGATCCAGAAAAGTTAGTATGAAGGTTATTGAGGAGCTCAGGCCATAGTGGGAAAAGCTGGTTACTGAAAGAAGGGAAGGGAAGATATAGTTAGTCATCTATGAGGTCAGACAATCACGTTTGTGAACTCATCCCAGAAAAAGTGCTACATACTTCATTGCTGAAAAACACTATGGTCACCTTCGAGTGCTTTGAAGGGTGGAGTAGCACTAGCATTCGTGCACAGCTTTCCAAGGGGAGCACCTCAAAGGTGATCAAAGTGATATTCAGCAATGAGGTATGGAGCACTTGTCCCCGGATGGGTTCACAAATTTAACGGCCTGCCCTCCTACTTGACAGCTCTGATGGCCATTCCAGAAAAAGTTTCAATATTACTGTGAAGGGTGGACTAGGCACTGGCGTTGGTGCATAGCTTCCCAAGAGGAGTCCTTTGCGGTGACCCTACTGATATTCTGTGATGAGGTATTTTCTAGGACAAGTCCTGGACAAACCCCATATTCTTTTCTGTGCAACTGATAATAGAAAGCTTTTACTGAGAAGAAAAAGAAATGGTGCAAACTAAAGGCAGATGATTCTAAAAATAATTCATCCTCTCTACATAAGGATATCCTGATTCTTCACATTAGATTTACAGGATCACATAATTCTAGAGATACAGAGGAATAAGAATGTGTTCTATGACTATTCTAGACAGACAAAGCTCCCATACTGTAGCAGGCAAGGGTTTTGAGGTCTGATTTCTGCAGACAAGTTGGGATCAGTTCCTCTACTGGACCTTCTGGACTAATCACAGGAGTTTGTTTTCTTTCTTTCCTTGTATTTCTTTTTCTTTTTTGTTTTTCCTTATTTTTCTATTTTTTTCTTTTACTTTCATACTTCCATTAGGTGTCTTTCCTCTACCTACAACACTGGTCAGGCCTTTTCTACCTGAAGAAAGCTTCACCAAGCTTTAAAATCCACTTTGGGAAATCCTGCCCAGTTCTCCTCGTGGATTTTACCTGGGGCATAATATTTCGATCATGTGGCTCTGTCACTGCCTCATGTTTACTTGAGTCATTCTACCTATATATGATATCCGTCTTCTTAATCTGTGAGACCCTAAAAGCTGAACAGTCTAGACCCTAAGAGGACATGGAGTATATTAAATATCCATTAGAATTTTAAATTCTGTCATTCAACTTTTTATTATTATTATTATTATTATTATTGTAGAGACATGTCTCACTTTATTGCCCTCAGTAGAGTGCCATGGTATCACACAGCTCACAGCAACCTCCAACTCCTGGGCTTAGGCGATTCTCTTGCCTCAGCCTCCCGAGTAGCTGGGACTACAGGAGTCCACCATAACGCCCGGCTATTTTTCTGTTCTGCACTTTGGCAGAGGTCGGGTTTGAACCCTCCACCTTCGGTATATGGGGCTGATGCCCTACTCGATGAGCCACAGGCACCGCCCTAAATTATCTATTTTTCTCATTTTATTTATAGTCATCGAAGACTACAGACAAGGGACTAATTAATTATCAGGGAATAAGCCATCTATAAAGTTCAGATAACAACTTTCTCTCTCTTAATCCCACCCACTCATGAGGGAAAAGGTCTGGCATGGTAGAGGCTAGAGTAACAAACCCACCTTTTTTGGCTATTTGCTTAACTTTTTATTGAAAGTTTGACTGCTATACTATATTACTGGCAACTTCAGTTTTCCTCAATAACAAAGACTTCCCAGTTCAGAACATATACACATGTGGCTAATAGGAAAAGTGAGTAAAAGTCCAACATGATAAATGGAGCCGGGTTGGGGGTGGGGTGGGGGAATGTTAAATTCCTATTCAGTCTATGAAATACCTTCTTATAATTCTAACTTTGCTTCCTTAAGTATGGAGGGAAGGCATAGCTCATTTGGAAAATCTGACCAAAAGCCCACATTTCAACACAGTGAAATGCTTTATCCCCTATTGGTCCCACCACACCAGGAACTTTCTATATGCCATTATTTAGCCCTCAGCCAAAAGCTAGTGGACAATGAAATCCCCACAAAATGTTTTCCCCAGTGAAATGTGTTCTGCAGAAAACATTTAAAAAAAACTTTTCATGTAATTTCCCATGCCAATTTTTTTCCCTCATGCCTAAAAATGTCTATATTTAAGTATTTATCACTATGAGCCCTTTCCAGCAACTGACATCATTTGAATATGGGAGCACAGAGGAGGCATGAGCAATTTCTAGTTTTATTTTGTTTGGATTTTTAACCATTTTTTAAAAATTTCACGGCTTGGGGAAAGTTTCATGGTGGTGGCATTTTCTGCTGTTGGACTTAGCTCTAAATGAGCAGTGGCTTCCATACAAAGTTCTTGTGGATTTCCTGATTGGCCCTCGATGAACAGAAAAATGAAGACACAAATCACAGGACATTTTCAGTATTTTGTGAGTTTTGCCTTAAACCAGTAATAAAAGCCAAGGTGGTGACTGGTGTACAACAAAGTGAACAGACTTAATGCCACTGACCTGTCCATCTAAAAATGGTTCGAATGGTAAATTTGACGTTCTGTGTATTGATCACACACACACCCCACGTACACAAAGTAAAGGACCACATATGAGAGTTAACAATGAGTCCAAATCCGGGGTCATGACAACGGGGGGGGGGGGGGGAAA